>PVHX01014384.1:0-50696 GCA_004024805.1 Geosciurus inauris
TAATAATTTTTTTTTTCTATTTGACTCAACAAATATTTTCAGTGAATAGTGTGTACAGCTTCTGAAAATTTGTTTTCTTTTCTGTTATGTTTGATAACATGTATTTAAATGCAACTTTTGAGAAAAATAAATAAAAATAAAAAAAAAAGAGAAAAAAAAATAAATAAATAAAACATGTTTATGAATGTTCATAATAGGCTTAGTGTTTACAGCCATAACATAGAAACCATACAAATGTCTATCAACTGATAAATAATAAATGAAATATGACATAACCAAATACGGCAATAAAAAGGAAAGAAATACTGATACACACTACAACATGGATGAACCTGGAAAATTTCATGCTAAGTGAAGGAAGCCAGTCACAAAATACTGCATATTATATAGTTTCACTTATACATAAGTCCAGTATAAGCAAATTTATAGAGAATGAAATTAGATAGTTTCCAGGGACTGAGAAACTTAGACAGAAATAGGGAGTAACTGATAATAGGCATGGAGTTTCTTTTTAGGGAAATAAAAATGTTCCAAAATTGATTGTGATGATGATTGTATAACTCAGTGAATATACCAAAAATACTAAATTATACTTTAAAATGTGAACTTTATGGTATATAAATGATATCTGAATTTTAAAGTCTATAACTTATTTGTCAAGTTCATATTTGTCAAGTTCTCTTTATTATATAAGATAAAATATTCATAGGTTACAGGGATTATAGTATAGACATGTATGTAGGGGCCATTATGCTATCACATTGGATAGTGTGGAAGTAGCTGAAGCTGAGACTGTCATTCCTGTCCTAGCATTTCTATCCTCTGTAGAGCAAAAAAACTCTATAATATAAATCTATAAATGAAGACCATCAAGATGATACACTTCTTTGCACATAACAGCATGGAAAGACAAGGCCCAAAGACCTTCTTCTTTTACCTTCCAACCCCCCAGATGCAATCTTACCACAGGAGGCCCCTGTGTTATACATATCTTCATTATGGTGTCTTTTGTCCTTAGAATTACTAGCTTCCTTCTTCATATGTTCCTTATTTCTTATGTTGTTCACAAAGTTCTTCCCCACTGCAAGCCTAGAAATATACCCCTAAATTTTCCTCTATTGTTGTATTTTATTTATATGTTTTAAAAGTTAACGTGGAATTTATTTTTGTCTGTAATGTAAGATATGATATAGTTTTGTTTTATTTGTTTGGATAGCTGTTTATATGAGCACTAATTTCAGTATAATTCATATTTTTTTCTTTGAATTAGAGTCCTTAGTCATATATCAAAGTCCCACACATGCCTTTATTTCTGGACTGTGTTCTGCTGATAACTTTTATTTTTAAGAATAAGACCATAGAGTCTTGTTGATGCCAGTGGAGACCAGGTAGGCCCAGGAGAGCCCTGCTGAGCCCCAGCAGGCCCAGTATAGCCCTGCCTATCCTTACAGAGACAGCAGGCCCAGGACCACCCCACCAACCAGTGAGGAGCCCAGGCCCAGGCACAGACACAGGACTTCCCACCATACTGAGGATCACACCTGCACACCACAGTGCAGCATCTCCAAACAGGCCACCAAAAGCCATCGTTGGGCTTGCCCATTCAGCCCCATCTCTAAAAGTGATTGTGGCCACCTTGGGACACCTCCAACACCATCTCAGATTATCCTTGCTGCTGCTACCACCATATTTAGTTGCAGCAGCTTCTATCTTGGGACACCATCTGGTGGCTGGAAGCCCAACACCAAGGTACTTACAGGTTTGATGCTACCCAGCCACTAACCACAGACATGGCCATTTCCATCTAGGGACAACAGCCAGGACATGGAAGACCATCACCAAGGCTGCCCTAGAAAGGCTCAACTCACACCACGCATCCCACGAGAGGAGAGGAGCCTCGCACTGTGGTTCCCTGTTTACTGACATGGCTCCACCCAAACTACCTCCATTTTGCAACATTGCAGCCACCACCATAGCCTGCCCCATGCAGTAATCTCCACCATGGGACATCAGAGAGTACAAAGATGCAGCTGTCCGTTGCAACACCACACACTATACTGCAGCATCACCAAATAGGCCACTAATGCCATTGTACAGCCCATCCTTCCAGCCCTATCTCTGAAAGCAGTTGCCTCTGTCTTGGGACACTTCCACCACCATCTTGAGTTAGCTCTGCTGCTGCCTCCACAATCTTTAGCTGAGGCAGCTTCCACCTTGGGATGCTGACTGGAAGCCCAACATCAAGTTACCTACAGGCTTGATGCTACTGCTGCCACCAACTAGGGGCATGGCCACTTCAATCTAGGGAGAACAATCAGGTCCTGGAAAACCATCACCAAGGTCCCTGTGGGCCCATTTGTACCAGAGCTATCTCTCCTTGGTGCACTAACAGACACCATCCTGTTGCAGAGGCAACAAGGAGTCTTGAATGAGGTAACCTCTCTCTCTTTTTTCTCTAGCTAACAGCCAATTTGATTGCCCTTTCATGAATCCTATAATCTAAAACCTCTGTATTCTCACAACCTATCTCATAAACATCACAGCCTACCTCCTCGCTCCCCCCCCCATCCAACATTAGAAACAGTAAATCCTTATGCAAACCTATTGGCTATGTGGTACAAGATAACTGAACTCATCATTTCTGTTTATAGTGACAATACTGAAAATGTTAAAATAGAAGCTAATTGATTTATGGCTACATATTGGTTGCACTGGGTGTTCTAAACATTGATATCCTCCTTAAAGAGGAGATGTTG
Source organism: Geosciurus inauris (assembly GCA_004024805.1). NCBI lineage: Eukaryota > Metazoa > Chordata > Mammalia > Rodentia > Sciuridae > Geosciurus > Geosciurus inauris. Next base: position 2,757 of record PVHX01014384.1, read on the forward strand.
GTAACCTGCAGGGGCACTACAAGATTATAGGGTAGAAGCTACAATACCTCAGATCTGCACTGCAAGAGAGGAAAACACATACACAAGATGAAAAAGCAAGGGAGGAAAGTGCCCCAAACAAACCAAGATACTACAACAATAAAATCCATTGACAGTGCTGTGGATGAATTGTCAGAGAAAGAGTTCAGAATGTACATAACTAAAATGATCTGTGAATTAAAGAATGACCTAAGTGAGCAAATACAGGCAAAATTGATCACTCCAACAAAGAGATAAGATAGCAAATACAGGGAACAAAAGACTACTTCAAGAAAAAGACTCTGATAAAAAAATAAAAAAAAAAACCAGAAATCTTTGAAGTGAAGGAAACAATAAACTGAATTTAAAATCTCAATACAAAGCCTTACCAACAGACTAGATCACTTGGAAGACAGAATCTCAAACAACAAAGACAAAATATACAATCTTGAAAGTAAAGTTGACCAAACAGTGAAGATGGAAAGAAACCATGAACAGAACATCCAGGAATTATAGGATAACATCAAAAGACCAAGATTTATCAAGATAGAGAAAGGCAGAGAATTTCAAACCAAAGGAATGCACAATCTCTTCAATGAAATAATATCAGAAAATTTCCCAAACATTAAGAATGAAAGCCGGGCACGGTGGCACAAGCCTGTAATCCCAGCACTTAGGGAGGCTGAGACAGGAGAATCGCGAGTTCAAAAGCCAGCCTCAGCAATGGCGAGGCACTAAGCAACTCAGTGAGACCCTGTCTCTACATAAAACACAAAATAGGGCTGGGGATGTGGCTCAGTGGTCAAGTGCCCCTGAGTTCAATCTGCAGTACCAAAAAAAAAAAAAAAAATGAATTGGAAAGTCAAATACAGGAGCAGGAGGCTTACAGGACACCAAATGTACAAAATTGCAACACATCTACACCAATACACATTATAATGAAAATGCCTAGCATACAGAATAAGGATAGAATTTTAAAGGCTGCAAGAGAAAGGAATCATATTACATACAGGGGAAGACCAGTTCAGATCTCAGCAGATTTTTCAACCCAGACCCTCAAAGCCAGAGATCCTTGGACAACATATACCAAGCTCTGAAAGAAAATGGATGCCAACCAAGAATCTTATATTCAGAAAAATTAAGCTTCAGATTTGGTGACAAAATAAAAAACTTTCATGATAAACAAAAGTTAAAAGAATTTACAGTGAGAAAGCCTACACTAGAGAACATTCTTGGAAAAATATTCCATGTGGAGGAAATGAAAAACAACAGTGAAAATCTGCAAAGGGAGGAACTACACTAAAGGAAAAGCTAATAAAAAGAGTAACCAAGTCAAGTTAAAAACCAAAAATAAACCAAAATGACCAAGAATACAAACCATATCTCAATAATAACCCTGAATGTCAATGGCCTAAACTCATCAACAAAAATACATAGACTAGAAGATTGGATTCAACAAAAAAATACCCAACAATATGCTGCCTTTGAGAGACTCATCTTACAGGAAAAGACATCCAAAGAATAAAGGTGAAAGGATGGGAAAAAATGTATCACTCACATGGACTGCATAAACAAGCAGATTCCTCATATCAGATAAAGTGGACTTCAAACCAAAGTGAGTGAAAAGGGATAGAGAAGTTCATTTCATACTGCTTAAGGGAATCACACATCAACAAGACATAAAAATCTTAAAAATCTATGCCCCAAACAATGGAGCATCTATGTATATCAAGCAAACTCATCCCAACTTCAAGAATCAAATAGACTACATCACAATAATGCTGGGTGACTTTAACAAACCTCTCTCACCACCAGATAGATCTCTAAACAAAAGCTAAACAAAGAAACTATAGAACACAATAAAACAATAATTTAGACTTAACAGATATATATAGAATCTTCCATCCATCAGCAAATACACTTTTTTCTCAGCAGCACATGGATCCATTTCCAAAACAGATAATATGTTATGAAAGTCTTAGCAAATGCAAAACAAAACAAAAACAGAGATACTACCCTGCATTCTATCTGACCATAATGGAATGAAATTATAAATCAATGGCAAATTAAAAAATAGAAACTGGGCTGGGATTATGGCGCAGTGGTAGCGTGCTCGCCTAGCACGCATAAGGACTGGGTTCGATCCTCAGCACCACATAAAAATAAAATAAAGATATTCTGTCACCTACAACTAAAAAATAAACATTTAAAAAAAATAGAAACTACTCCAACACCTGGAAACTAAATAATATGCTATTGAATTATGCATGTATAACAGAAGACATCAAGGAGGAGATACAAAAAATTTTAGAGGTAAATGAGTACTCCCATACAACATACCCAAATCTCTGGGACACTATGAAATTAGTGCTAAGAGGAAAGTTCATTACACTAAGCTCATTCATTAAAAGAATAAAAAGTCAACAAATCAATGACCTGATACTACATTTCAAAGCCCTAGAAAAAGAGGAACCGACAAACACCAAAAGAGGTAGGAGACAGGAAATAGTTAAGATCAGGGCTGAAATCAATGAAATTGAGTGAAAAGAAACAATTAAAAAATTGACAAAACAAAAAGCTGGTTCTTTGAAAAAATAAATAAAATTGACAAAACTTTAGCCACCCGAATGAAAAGAAGGAGAGGGAAAACCCAAATTACTAAAATTTGTGATGAAAAAGGAAATATCACAACAGACACTATTGAAATACAGAGGACAATTAGAAACTATTTTGAAAATTTATGCTCCAGTACAATAGAAAACCCTGAAGACACCGACAAATTTCTAGAGGCATATGACCTACCCAAACTAAACCAGGAGGACATACACAACTTAAACAGATCAATTTCAGGCAAGGAAATAGAAGACACCATCAAAAGTTTACCAACCAAGAAAAGCCTGGGACCAGATGGACTCTCAGCCAAGTTCTACAAAACCTACAAAGAAGAATTAATACCAATACTCATCAAATTATTTCATGAAAGAGAAAAGGAAGGAACCCTTCCAAACTCATTCTACCAGGCTAGTATCACCATGATACCAAAACCAGATAGAGAAGGAAAATTTCAGACCAATATCTCTGATGAACATAGATACAAAAATTCTCAATAAAATTTTGGCAAATTGCATACAAAAGCATATTTAAAAAATAGTGCAGTATGACCAAGTAGGGTTCATTCCAGGGATGCAAGGTTGGTTTAACATATGGAAATCAATAAACAATCCATATCAATAGACTTAAAGAATCATGATTTTTATCAATTGATTCAGAGAAAGCATTTAACAAAATACAGCACCCTTTCATGTTCAAAATACTGGAAAAACTAGGGATAGTAGGAACATACCTCAACATTGCAAAAGCTATCTGTTAAAACAAAGGCCAGCATCATCCTAAGTGGAAAAAAATTGGAAGCATTCCCTCTAAAAATGGGAACAAGACAGGGATGCCCTCTTTGACCACTTCTATTCAACATGGTTCTCAAAACTCTAGCCAGAGCAATTAGACTGATGAAAGAAATTAAAGAGATATAAATAGGAAAAGGAGAACTCAAACTATCATTATTTGCCAATAGCATGATACTATACTTAAAGGATCCAAAAAATTCCACCACAAAACTTCTAGAATTAACAAATGAATTCAGCAAAATATCAGGATATAAAATCAATAGCTATAAATCAAATGCATTTCTATACATCAGTGATGAATCCTCTGAAAGAGAAATTAGGAAACTATCCCATTTGCTTTTGTGATAAAGTTACCATGTATGGAAGTTAACTCTCTTACATGAGGGGTTGAACACAAATACCTTGGCATTCACTACATTAGACTTGAAAACACAGATTTGGTGGTACTATGGAATTCAAAAGAATTGTATTCAATAAACTTTCTTAGCATCATTAAATATTGAGAAAGGTAAAGTTTCCAAAGTCCTGACCTTCTCTTACTGGGAAAAAATGGGTGTGTCTCATGACTTTATTATCCTCAAAGGATTCCTTCAGGGCTGGTCTGTGCATTCAATGACTCTTTATTTACTTCTGTCAAACATCTACAAAGCTTTTTAGCTTTGTTAAATTTACCTTTTTTTTTTTGGTTACAATTCTTGACCGTTGTTTATTTGTAGGTATGATGAAGAAACTTGATTCTCTCTCACCCCAACACTGTCTGATTTTAAGATTAATATATCTTCTTCTAAAAATTAAAACATGGATTTGTATAAATGTTTGATTTATTGAATTTGATTTTTCATCTTCAAGTGAAGTGTACCATTTTAAAAACATGGGCATTTTATCTCCTTAACACATTAGGGTATCCAGCAATGTGCTTAGTTACACAATGACCCTGAATATACTCTGCTTTGCTTTCTGTGGTTACCATATGTTACAAACATGGTAAAATAAAATAACCAAGTTTTATTTAAAAGGAACATGTCTTGAACAAACTAATTATTTTAACAATTTTCTTTCTGAGGTCTCTTAGTTCCTTGCAATTCTTAATAGTGTCTTTGAAGGGGCTATTCTTTATTTACTAATTACTGGTTACTTAACATAGGATTGCAAAAGATTATTTTCTCTTCACATTGTCTTAGAGTTAGTTCAAGGAGTCTGTGTTGCATAGGTGTTTTTCAGTGATAACTTTGTTTTGTTTTTGTTCTCATGGTATAACTGAAGCCACATAAGCTTCTTTCTTATCCCTTTTTCCTACCATTTTAAATGAAAAGACAGGTTGGAGGAAAGTCATATTTGGAAAATACAAAAAAACTAAGATTGAGGCATACACATAAGTATATGTTTATCTAATTCTTAAAGTACTAATTACAAATATACTTATTAAAATATTGCTTAAAATAAGCTTTAAATGTGTCTGTGTGTTTAAACAGGTCATGCTGTACAGAGGAAACTTTCTCAGCAGGTTTTATATGCATTATCTCCCAGTGATGAAAGATGTGGAAGCATGGGAAGGAACAACAAAAGTATAGCAGAATGTGTTTTCCAGCTTAATTCTGTTCATAATTTCAACCATCTTAAATTTTTTTATTTGGTTAATCAGGTGCCCAGCTCCAATGCACTTATGGATAGTAGAGATGAGCTGACTGATGGGACTTCCTCAATCTGAGCATTTCTTTCTGAGAAATGATGGTAATACCTTGAATTTGAACAAAGAATAATATAAGGCCTGTTACTGAGAGATTCTCTTTAGGGAAAAGCACCTCCAACAATAAAGATGTTTGAAGACAGTATGTTAATCAACTTTTCATCACCATGGCAAAATACCCAAGATATTTGGCTTACAAGAAGTAAAGGGGTTTTTTTTTACTCTCAATTTTCGAGGTTTCAGACAACAGTCACTTGGCCCCATTGCCTTCAAGCCTGTGGCAAGGCAGAACATTCTGGTGGGGAACATGTGGCAGAGGAGGCCTGTTCACCTCAATAGCCAAGAAACAAAGAAAGAGAGGAGGAACTGGGGTCCAAGCAGCCTCTTGCAGACATGCCCCCAGTACTCTAACTTTCACAACTAGGACCCACCCCTAAAATTTCCAACATCTCTCAACAGCACTATGGCTTCAGACCAAGCCTTTAACACATGGGCCTTTGAAGAACATTTGAGATCCAAACTTTTGCAACTAGTTATTAAATACTTAATATAGATCAAAGTCTATGGAATAATCATGCAGTTGTTCCTCAGAGTTGCTATGCTTATTTTCATATAGAACATAGAAAAATAACATACAAAATATTTAATTTTACTCAGTTTATAAAGGCAGCTTGACATTTTTGCCAAGTTGTGCATGATTCTGAATGTTAGACAGCTCTTCCCCTTGGTTATAAACATAATTTCCCACCTCATTGTAGTTAGTTTTGTAAAATAGCCAAATGAATTTTAAGTTTCCTAGTGCTCACACATGTACTGTATTCATGGGGTTATTTTATGAATATTCTAAACTTATTAAAATGTTTTTGCAGGAACTTATTTATTCCATATAATAACCATTCCTAATGTGAAAAATCTCAAATTCTTGCCACTAAAAATCAAATTTTATTTTTTATATTATTTTTTCAAGTGCTTTCTCAACTGTTTATTTTCTAATGCAATAACTCATCAACCATCTGTTATGTTCATGGAAAAAGTGATTCTGTGTTGAGTTCTATTTGATCAGTGATTTCTATGAACACTGAAACTTGGTATTTTAACTGCAACCAGGAAAATGAGTACTATTTTGCAAATTATTTTGTAAGAGTAGAACTATTGATATTTCCACACCTACCACACAAGCAGAATACTTTTGAATATTTGATCGATTTATAATTATACACAGATGACATAAACACAAGCATAAAAATTAGATAATTAACTTTTTATTTTGAGTAAAAGATGGAGATATTCTATCCACTTATAGTTTATGTTTCATAAAACTAAAATTATGACATTAATGCATTATTATCACATAGAATTTTAATTTTATATTTGCTATAAGAACTGTTTAGACTCATGTAGATATTTTATATTTACATTTTAGCATTCATGTAAAGAGAATATATGAACAAAGTAAATTATACTCCTAAAATATCTTTACATTAAAAGTGTAGTTCTTCTGAATTACTTTTAAACTCAAAACTGTCAATATCTATTTTCCCACATATATCATATATTTGGTAATCAAGAACTTTAGTACTATACCATTGCTTGAAGTGGCATTTTAGTATCATCTTTTGTATTTTTTTCCAAGTAGCAGATATCACCCAGTCTTCTAGTTTTGAAGTTTGAATTTTCTAGTCTTCCAGATGATTTCAGTAAAAGGTTTTTACACAACTAGTCCTCATATTCCTTTCCAGATAATGTTTATATGGTTGTAGAAATAAAGATCAACTCATTGCGATTTTCTGGATACATCTAGGAGTATAAATCTACTTTACCCCTGTAGTAAGTACAACGTCATGGCTGACAGAGATTATAAGGTACCACTTATTATAAGAGAGATCCTGATTTCAAAAATATTAAAATATGGGGAAACGTGTGTTTTTAGATTCAATGCTTATGCAAGAAACTGCTTAATTTCGAAACAACATCTGCATTTCCGAGATTAATCTGTGATTTATTAAGGACCATGGAACAGATGTTCACTGGGAACTGGTGACCTGTGGAAAATAAAGGGGGATAGTTCTAGACATTTGGAGACATTTAGGAGTAAATAATTTTTTGTTTTAGTAAAGTAAACAAATTTTCCTTTATTAAGCTCCATATAAAACATAAATATTGGTTCTGATATTTTTAAATATCTAAATGCTGTATATTATAATGTTAATACCAATTTTAATGGTTCTGGCATGATTTAATAGTAGAGTTGGATATAATGTTAGGTTTACCCTTCTGTTTCAAGGCTTGAAAAAAAAGGCAGAGATTCAGCAGATGTTGAATTTCTTCAACATACTTAATTTCTTATTTTGAAACCATGTTTTGATTTGTCCACAGCATCTTAATTCTTATGATACATCTGCTTGAATTGGTGATCAAATATTCCTTGAATCAGACTTTGGCTTCAACTGCCTTTGTGAAGGCAGTCAAAGCATATTATATATTGGATATAGCTCTTTTAAAAGTTACTCTCTGTTGGTTGCTCACTTTTTATTCACATTGGTTCTTAATCTTGTTTGCCCTTTTATTCTATATGTCTTTTGGAGATAGATATCTCAAGTGTTCTTCAGATACAACATCACTATCACTGGCTCTTAAAATCTGTCTCTTTAGACTGGCTTTTACATAAGTATCCTCTTTAGAGACAGTTTTAGATTTTTTCCTCTCTTCTATCCCTTACCATTTTGTTCTTACTTATATGAAACTAAGATTTGTGTATCATTGGAGTGATGTTCTGATCATGAGGAATTAGAATTTGGGACTTGTAACTATAAAATTAGAGCAAGAATCAAATAACAGAAGTTTCTGAACATAACTCATTGAGATCTATAAGATAATGTGCCATGCCACTCCTTATGAATGAAAAAAAAAAAAAACAGTGAATCTTGTTTTATTCAATCTTTTTTCACTCTAGATGTTCTAACAATGTCCAAAATCTCAGTGGCATATCACAAGGAAGTTTCATTTCTTGCTTATATGCATTATTACTGTTTGCTTGTGCTTATGCTATGCCATTCAGAAGCCATTGTCCTTCCATCTTGCAGCTGCATCTCATTCCTTGGAGTCCCAGCCATTGAGAGAATAATCACGAGTTATAGAAGTGTGCATTTCTTTTTCATTCACATTCTGTGCGTCTTAACTCAGTTGCGTGGTTGTGCCTAACTGTAGAGGAAACGGGAAAGGGTATTCTAGTTGTATGACCACGAATAAGAAAAGAGTATATATATTTGTGAGAATCAGCTGTCTCAGAGTAAATAAAATTTTAGTAGACTACTTAGCAATACCCTAAATATATTGAAGTATATAAGCCAAATATGTCATTTATATGTACATATGAATAAACATGAATTCAATATTTTGCTGATTAAACTCTCATTTATAGTCTGAGGAGAATTTTTGGATTAGATTGATAATCTTGTTCTCAGTTGAAATGAAGATTAACATGAGATATTTTGAGAGGATTTTATATAGTAAATGCATCTCACTTTAAGGGAATGCATGATTTTGTTCAATATGTAGATCCATGTTTAAAGATTCTTTAAGGGGAAAAGCAATTCAACAACAGATTTACAACTAACAACTTTAAGGAAAGTAATTTTTAAAAAGAGAAAAAGAAGAAACTCAAAACATTTAACATAATTAAAAAATAGTGGGCCTATGGTGCACTCTTACTTCTTGGGAATTAGGAATTTTCTCTGTTCATCTGTTTAGATTTATCTTTTGATTTTTTTTCACGTTGTTCTTGCTTTCAACTGATAGGGTGGAGGTGGAATAATAGGAAAGAGATAAGCATATCATTCTTTAAATATTTGTTTTTAAGGGAAAAAACTGGATGATTCCTCTAAATAAATGACTAGGGTTTTTTTTCCCTTTCTTTTCCTCTCCTTTTTAGTGTTTTCTGTCTAAATAAGGTCAGCTTCCCAAGTGAGCAGATCTCATATATTAGGGTTGATTACTTGATTTAAAGAAAAAGGGCAAATACTCTTCATCCTAGGACCAAGTTTCTTCTCTCTGACATGGTATCCACTGATTGAAGTCAAAACAAAACATTTTGGAATTCTCAGGGTGTCTGGGATCTACTTTATTATTTTAGTTGAAAGTTTGTTAAAAAAAAAAAAAAAAAAAGATCAACCCTCAATTCTTGGACAATGGTAAATACTCAGAAAGGCTCCTGAAACATTTATTCCCAGGCCATACTAATTCTTTAATGAATAGTAATAGAAAGGATTTTTCAAAGAAGCCAAGAATGGAAAAGAATATGTTGTTCAAAATGTAAAATTTGGTATTAAACTCCACCAGTACTTCTTTTGTTAGAGAAGATGATTAATTGTGTAATATTATATACAAATATATAAATATACATTATCATATATTAACATAAATATATGATTACATGTTAATTTTCTCATATATATACACACACATATGTATATGTGGGGGGATAATATATGGCATTGTCTTTTTATAATTATGGAGTCTGGCAAGTTCCAAGATCTACAGGGTGAGTTGGTGAGCTGGGGATCCAGGAGAGTTGAAAGTATAGCTCCAGTCCAAGTATGAAGGTCTCAATGCCTGAAGAACAAATGATATAGTTTCAGTATAAGGGCCAGTATCCTCAAAGTCCAGGATGTTTCAGCTCAAATATGATAGCAGGAAAAATTGATGTTCTCCTTTGAAAGCAGTTAGAAAGAATCTACTTATACTCAGGGAAGAATCCACCTTTTATTCTATTCAGACCTTTAACTGTTTGGGTGAGGTTTACCACATTAGGGAGGGAAATCTGCTTTACTCAGTTCACTGATTTAAATGTTAATCACATCCCCCCAAAATCTCACGGAAGCATACACAATATTAGACTGGGCCACAGGATGCCCAGATATTGGTCAGCTTTCCATTGCTGTAACAAAACACCTGAAAAGTCAACTTAAAGAAAGAAAGTTTAATTTTGGCTCACAATTTCAGTTCATGGTCACTTGGCCTCATGTCTATAGGCCTGTGGTAAGACAGAAAATTATGGTGGGGAGCACATGGCAGAATAGAGCTTCTCACTTCATGGCAGCCAGGAAGCAGAGAGAGAGAAGACAGAAGAAAGTTCTGGAGAGAAGATATGACCTTCAAAGCCCTGCCCACTGTCAAAACCAGCCCTTCCTCCCAGAGTTTCCACCATGTCCCAATCATGCCATCAGTTGGGGACCAAGCTTTCAACACACAAGTTTTGACATTTAAGATACAAGTCATAATATAAGCTGTTATTTAAAGTTACTGTCATCTTCAGTAGTTCTATATAAAAGAGAATTGCCTTTTCTATTTCATTTTCTGGTTTTTGTTTTTTGTTTGTTTTGGTTTGGCTTTGGTTTTTCATTTGTTTTGTCTTTTCTTCTTTTATGTCTGTTAAGACTCTTAGTTGTGTTAACTATTTTTTCTATATACTTACTTAAAGTTTTATAAGCTTTAAGACTCAGGTCCAGCTCTTGGTGTGTGTTTAAGTGACACCAATACTGTTAATGCAGTGAAATACATCTGAGTCAGTGCTAGAGAAGGCACAGCCTATCTGTTAAGCTTTCCATGTTTCTTGGGATCCGAGAAGATAAGAAAATCCCTCCAGAACATTTACTTAGGCTAGGGCTGTTTCTCTGATATCCAAGATATACTATCTTTGCCTACTCCATGACTCATTAAAAACATTCACAAACATTAAAGCACTAAACTCTTTTCTTCTTAATAAACAGTTGATAAATTTCATTATGGTCAGAAAAATTTGATACTAAGTCACGTTCACATGTGTTTAGGAATGGTGGTTACAACTATAAAACATTCTATTCTCATTTTTCTTTTTTCTTTTTTTAACTATCCACTGAACCAGTTGAACAAGAAATTGAACACATATATTTCTGTTGTTTTTTTCCTTTGGTGAATGCTGACTAATAGAATATGCAGAAAAAGACCTAAAATGCATAGTTTTTTAATTATAAAATCAAATAAATGAATTGAAGGAAAGAAGATGACTATTGAAAACTTAGAGTTAGGGTACAATATAAAAGTTAATAATAATGAAATTAACATTTAAATTATTTAATTAATATCAGTATTAAGAAAATTAATAAACTTTCCTATTGTGAGCAAAATTAATAATATTAACAATAACTAGAAAAGGAAGCATATTTTGGTATATATCAGAATTTGCTTCATGGAAAAGTTGGTATTTTAGTTCATTAAAAAGAAGATACTTTTTAAATGAATAGTGAATACACAATTTCCATCTTGAAAAAAATAATTTTTAACTCCTACCTCAAACATTCATATATAAAAATAAATGCCAGCATTCCACTTCCAGCATCATGGTGTGAAGAGCTCCAAGGATATGATCACCAATGAAACTTGTAAAAAATATTTTTGAAAAGAACCATATAAAGTCTCTGGACATGAACCTTAAGGACATACAGAATGAAGAAACATTTATTCAAGAAAATCTAGTAAAATTTATTAAAATTTGTGAGCTTGTGATATTTGGACAAAGACCCAGGCCCTCCCCTAACTCTACCAGCTTAGCAAGACAGAAATTATATCCAGACTAGTACAGCTTCTCTGAAGCAGTGGAATGCCATAATTTCCTATTCTTCCTTTCTCATACCTATTGCTTAGGCCAGATTATGGGTGAATCTACCTGAGGCCTGCAAGTTCCCTTCTTCATTGACAGAGCTTCTGCCCAGGGCGTTGTTCTGGTGAGAATGCTGCAGCCTCATTGTCCTTGCATCTGTCCTCATGATCTGGAAGTTTCACACAGGATGCAAGCAGAGCAGACCTTTGAAATGCTGCCCTCCTTCAACTGAGCACTCAGTTCTCAAGAGGGAGTGTTACTCAGAAAAAAATTCATCCTTACCCCTACTTCTAGCGTCAGAGTCTGGGATCAGAGGTTTGTCTCAGAAGAGAAGAAATGAAGCAGATAGAAAATATGGCTCCAAATATACCCAAATGAACTGACTTCATGTGCAAGGGAAAGTGGAAAAATTTAAGCTTAAGACCACTCTTAAGTTGTAGTAAAAGACAATTGGGAGGAGATTGATAGATTCTCTGGAGATACAAGATAAACTGTAGGCTGACTAGGTTGCTAGGAAAAATCAAGGAAAAAAGATACCTGAGAAGAGCCTTTCTGAGGTCAGGACAAATCTCAACTACTGAACTTGACAACTATTCTTTGAAGGGAGCCCGAATTTGATAGTGTTAGCCTGTGAAGCAACCTCTTTCTCACAGCATTGTTGAAAAAAATAGCATCCAGTTATCAATTAGTGGAGCTTAACAGCTGAGTATGGTCTGGGAAAGGGACAGAAAAAGCCATGCTTTAACCACTGTCCCCAGGATGACTATGAGTACTACAAAGAATCAATTCCTCAAAGGAACGACATTGGTGGCTTCACTTGTGTGGGAGTGGATAGACTTAGCAAAAATAATTTAGCCAGTCACTACACAAGTAAACAACAATAACAAGGCACAGAGCAGGAACTAATACTCAGAGTTGCTGCAGCATATCATCAAAATGTCCAGTTTCCAACCAAAATTTGACACATGCAATGAAATATGTATTACCCATACAGCTAGAAACAGAGCAGGCTACAGAAATTGTCGTGAGAGCAACCAGATGCCAAATTAAACAGTCAAAAACTTCTAAGTATCCATTATTAATATGTTTAGAGAACTAAAGGAAGCTATGTTTAAGAAATATAGAGACACGATGACAATATTACATGAAATAGAGACTATCAATAAAGCAAAAGACATTTTTTATGAAAGATGCAGTTGTAAACTCCAGAGTTGAGAAGTACAATAATTGGGATGAAAAATTCAATGGAGGGGTTCAGCTGTAGACTTGAGATGTCAGAAGAAAGAATTCATTAACTGGAAGACAGAACAATGCAGATTATGCAATCTGAAGAACAGAAAGAAAAAAACAATGAAGAATAAAGAACAAATTCTCAGGAAAACAAGAAATATAATTAAGTGTACCACTATATGCATAATAAAGATACCAGAAAGGGAGGGGGAAAAGAGAGGCACAGAAAAAAATTCTCAAAGAAATGATGACTGGCAGTTTTGAACAACATTACTCTACATCCAGAAAGCACAACAAACTCCAAATACAAAAATGTGAAGAGATTCACAGATAGACACATTATAGCAAATCTACTGACAGCCAAAGAGAAGAAAAAAATCTTGAAAATAAGAAGAGAAAGTGACTCATTACTCACAGTGGCATCCCATTAAAATTAGCAGCTCACTTCTCATCAGAAACAATTGTTGGCCAGAAGAAGGCAAGAAGATAACATTTTTAAAGCACTGAAAAAAAAATCTGTCAACCAAGAATCCCACATGAAAGAAAACTATCTTTTAAAAGTGAAGGCAAAATAAATACATTCCTGGATAAACAAAAACTGTACAAACCTCTTGTACAAGAAATACTAAATGAAGTTCTTCAGGCTGAAAGCAAATGCCCCAGAAAGTAATTTGAGTTCAAACAAAAATTAAGAACAGTATACTTAATTATATAATTATTGATGACAATATAAATTAATATTTCTTCTCTTTTTCTCTTAACTGGTATGATAATGATGGTTAAAATATGTATATAACATAAATAGTTTGAATCATAGCACACAGAAATATATGTGCCAGTCACAGTACAGAAGAAGTGGATGGGAGCAAAGCCATACTGAAACCAAGGAGATGACTCCAGATGGTAATTGGAACCCACAAGAATATAAATAATCAGAAATAAAAGTAAGAAGACTATACAAAAAACAATAAACATGTATTTTCTCTTATTTCTTAGATTCTTTAAAAGATAAAGTTATATAAAATCGTAATTTTAACTATTTTGGGATTTGTAACATTTATAGGTATAATAGATACAACAATATGTAAAAGGGAAAAGGACTAGGAGTAATGTTTCTACGTGTCACTGTAATTAAGTTAGTATAAATCTGAAGCTATTTCTGATAAGTTAACATGTATTCTAGTAAGCCTGGGAGCAAGAATTAAGGTAATAACTAAAAATATAGCAAAAACTTAAATAAACTATATTTCTACATTAGAAAATACCCACTTAGTGCAAATGGAAAAAGTGAAAGGAATAGAAAGCTAAAAAATACACGAAACATGCAAAAAACAAAAAGTGAAGTGGCAGATTTGAATAAAAATCTGTTATTGCATTAAATGTGAATGGATTAAAGATTCTAATCAAATGACAGACATTTTCAGACTGAACAAAAAATGTTGACACTATGTTCTCTATATAGAGTCACTTTACATTCAAAGAAAGAAAAAGATTGATCATGTATGTAACAACCACAAAACAATTGGAGCCTACACTAATAGCAGACAAAGCAAACTCTTTTAAAACATAAAATGTTACCATAAGTAAATGGTATAATGATAAAAAGATCCATTCATCAGAAATATATGGCAATTATACACATAGATGCACTTAATAATATAGAACTAAAATACATAAAGCAAAAACTGACAGAATTGAAATAAGAAATAGACCACTCAAAGTTAAAGACTTTGATATTTTACATTTAATAATGGAGATAACTATTAAGGATAACTTCAACAAAGAACTAGAAGACATGAACAGCATGTATCGTATGTGTTGTTTTGAGCAACACTGGATTTAACACACCTCTGTAAATTTACTCAACAACAAGTAGAATATGAATTCTTCTGAAGTGTTTATGGAATATTATCTAGGATAGACCACATTATAAACCACAAAATAAACCTCATAAATTTAAAGATGGAAATATTATAAAATATGTTTTTACCATAACAGAATGAAATTAGATATCAAACATACAAAAAATTTGAGAAGCTCACAAATATGTAGAAATCAAACAAGACACTACTAAATAACTGAAAAAGAGAGAAAAAATTGAAGTGTGGCATGAATGAAATGAAAGAAAAGAACAAATATGTGATTCAGTGAAAGCAGTAATACAAGGAAATTTATGCATAAATGACTATATTAAAATAGAGCCTAGCCTTTTAAATTAAGACACTAGGAAAATAAGAACAAACTAAACCTAAATCAATTAGAAGCAAAGAAATAATAAATGTTAGGGAGGAAATAAAGTACAGAATAAAAAAAATAAAGAAAAGCAATAAAGTCAAAATCAATTTTTTTAAAAAGATTAACAAAATTGACAAACCTTTAGCTCACTTAACCAAGAAAAAAACAAAAGACTCATATTACTAGAATCTAAAGTGAAAACATAGTTACCAACTAGAGAAATAAAGAGTTTATAAATACCAAAAACAATCAAATGTCAAAACATTAGACAACTTAGATAAAGTGGGCAGATTCCTAGAAAGACACCAACCTACTCAAACTAACTCAGGGAATAGGCAATCTAAATAGACCTTTAAGAAATAAAGAGATTGAATAAGTAAACCAAAACAAAGCAAAACAAAATCCATAAAGAAAAACCCAGGCCTGAATGGCTTCTGTGTTAAATTCTCACCAAACATTTAAAAAATTCATAACAATTTTTCAGAGTCTCTTCCCCCAAAAGGAACACTTCCCAATTCATTCATTACATGAGGAAAGTATTAACCTAAAACCAGACCCATACAAATTTATCATGAAAACAACAGAATAGTATGTTTTGTGCAGAGGGTCACAGAAATCCTGAAGAAAGTAGTAGGAAAGTGAATCCAGCAAAATAATAATAATAAAATATTATGTATGACCAAGGTAGATTTATTCTAGGAATGAAGTTTAGTTTAACATCCAAAATTAATTAATTAACATAATGCAAATAAATTTTCTTCAAGTGAAATACTTTTTTTCTCTTAAATAACCAGAATAAGCCAGGTGCAGTGGTGCACACCTGTAATCCCAGCAGCTCAGAAGGCTAAGGCAGGAGAATTGTGAGTTCAAAGCCAACCTTAGCAACTTGGAGAGGCCCTAAGCAACTCAGCAAGACTCTGTCTCTAAATAAAATATTAAAAGGGCTGAGGGTGTGGCTCAGTGGTTGAGTACTCCTGGGTTCAATCCCCAGTACCAAAGAATAAAAAAAAATTAAAAAATAATAAAGTGATACAGATAAAGAAGAATGAGCAGCAACATAGAGAAAATATAGCATCTTTGAATGAGTCTTTTATGTTCCTTTATTATATTCTGTCAGATTCAATTGTTCATTTACTAATATATATAATAATCAATGTACTTTTTCAAATTGCTGTCACTTAGTCAATCCACAAGTATCTCCAGACCACCTCTAACATGTGTGGTAGTATAAAACTCTAACATATCTTTTTTAAGGAGTGTCTTATCATGTTAAGGAGTGAAAATACCAACTAATAAAAGGCATTTTGGATTCATTTATGGTAGCTTCCTTGTTACTCATAACAATATTATCTTAATTATTAGTGAACTTCTTAAAGATAAGGAAATACAAAGCTGGAAGAAAAGTAGAAAATGGACACCAATGACGGTGACAAATCAAGAATGAGATATATAGGGGCTGAGGTTACAGGCACCCTAAGGCTTGCTTAGCCTGGGTGAAGTACTGTGTTCAATTCTCAGTACCACATAAAAATAAATAAATACATAAAATAAAGGTATTGTGTCTATCTACAACTAAAAAATTTTTTAAAAGAATAAGATATATAAAGGCAAAAATGAGATATAAAAAAGGCCAGACACCAGTGCCAAAATATAAATGTTAAGTGTTGCCATGTCAACTTAGTGATAGTGGTCACAGCCAGAGGCACCTGAAGAGCACAGCTGACCATAGGTCACAAATGGCCATAACTTTTTGTTCCTCCATTAGTAGCCTATTAGTAGTTGTAAGATCCATTGAATTTGCTACAGAAATGTTTGTTCTGTGAAACACTCATGCTTTCTTTTAGTTAGAAAAGCATGTTATATAAAATTGAATTTCCTTGAAAAAACAACAATATAGTTGAAAAGAAAAACACAGGCACCCTAAGGCTTTGAGTCAGTGGTCAAAGAGCAAGATTATTTGGCACTAAACGGTAATCTCAACTTTTGTGGTAGAGCAATTCAGAAGAAACCTCTCCCCTGACATAATCCCAGACTTTTGAAAAACAGCAGACAAAAATGTCATTTTGGACAAATCTTCTGTTAACTTCAACTTTAAGATTCAGTTGAAAATTCTTTGGAAGTGGGCCTAGGATAATGCCAACACACTCAACTGATTTGATCAATTCAAGAAGAAAAAGGATTAATCAAACCAGTTGTTTGACATAATTGAATTTTTATTTAGGTTTTGAAGTCCATGCAACCATGGATAATTTTTCATTTTTGCCCCTAATAATCAACCTGTTGATTTCAGGGCTTCAGTTGGATTGAAGAATGAGCCTAAATATTAATTGTTCCAGTCTGAGAAGAATGACAAGCATTGTGAAAAGACTTTTTTATGTGTGCTACAAATGATTATAATTTTTCTTTGATATTTTTCTTTATAATAAAGAAAAAGAGCAAAGCAGCATTAATCATTAAGGGAGTAATGCATGTGAATAATGGCAGAGATAGGTTGAACATAACTCAATAATCTTTGTGTTATACAATATTTATAAAATATTTCTTTTCACAGTAAATATGTGTATAGATTTTAAACATCAGATAAGTTGTTTTTAATTTTAGTGATCTGAGGAAATCAGTGAGAAGCATTTGATTTTGTCATGCAGACCATGGTAATTTTTTTGTGTTTCAATGTCTGACATGGTAGAAAGCACAGTTGTTTTAGTTACCTAACTTGTGCTTTATACTATACAAATGATCTTAACCAGGGAATGGAATAAATGAGAATAGGAAAGGAGAAGGGAAATATCAATGGGACACTTTGATTTCTGCAACAAAATAACAAATTTATGGCTTTCTACTATCAAAGAGAAAAGAAAAATGAATGAATGACCACTAGCCTGGGCATATGCATTACCTGTGAGCTTGTCAGATAGGCAGAATGTCAGATGTCCATCCCAAACCTACAGAATCAGAATGTGTATTTTAATAAGAGTATGTGATTCCTATGCACTTTTAAGTTTAAGTAGCCCTAGTTAAGGTTACCTTCCCTGACAGTATTTAGAAAGCACTTTCTATATTCATGGTATTCAGCTAATTGGAAGGTTCTAGCCTCAGTTGAAAGTGTTAAGAGCCCAACTTTTACACTTAGATAAGAGGCGTCAAGTCTTAAGCTACAAAAGCACAGGATTTCTTGTAATTACTGGATAAAGAAGAAAAGATGTATATAGCATGAGGACCTCTACTTTTTCCAAAACTCAGCCACAGAGATGATGTCTACTTCACATATAAGTAAGCTAATTTTTCCAGTTCAATATTATGAAGTAATTTAAATTCTTTGGCTTTTGGATTTAGCTTGTTGTTAAAAGTTCTGGGCATAAAAATCATTATAAGGAAGTCAGTATTTACAGACATTTGTCTCCCAAGAATGAGGATGCTATCCCAGGGAGAGAGAGTATACTTTTGAAATTTTGTCTCTTTGGCTAACAGGAATGTTTATGGTCTTGACCATATTTATTCAGCTGGATGAGATTCTTCTGCTAGTGTACTTCAATATAAATCCATAGTAAAGAATATGAGTTTTAAGGAAAAAAAATCTTTAAATTGTGTTTACTTAAGTTTGAGAATTTAGGATTTCATTATTATTGCCTGAGGACATTTAAAGGACTGTTGGTATATTTAAAGGGTAGGACATTCATTAAATGCAGGACCACAGAGAGAATATTAACCTAAATATTCTGGACACATTTTAGCAGATCAAATGAGGTCACGATGCACTAAGCAACAGACAACTTGAATTTATTGATACAATTTGTAGTCACAATAAATGGTCAGTTTTATTAATTAAATTAAAACTCCATCTTCCAGAAGCCCATCCAATTTGTAGTGCAATGGGAATGGAGAAAAGTAGATACAATGCAAATATCAGAGCCTTTGTCTTTAGAGAAGTACAATTTAAGCAACTTTCTCAAGACTGTGATTTAATTTTCTTCCAAGGAATACCCACTGTCTGCTAAACACTTTCCATCTTCCCAATAATCTAAACAATGAAGCAGTGTGGCAGGAATTTTTGCAAAAGGTGGTATTTTCTAATGTAAATGGTTTCCAGCCAAAGGATAACAAGAATATAGTTTTAGTTGAATAAATTGATTTGATTATTTGATAAAGTAAGAGAATAAGTATCATGATATTGTGGGACATTTCTATAAGAGGGTTTTTATTAACTGAATGTGTCTACCAAAATATATATATATTGCCATCTCCTAACCCTAATGTGATGGTATTTGGATATGGGCCTTTGGGAAGTAATCAAAGTTAGATTATAGGAGAGTAGGACTCTCATGGTAGGATTGAGGCCCTCATAAGAAGAGTTGCCAGGCAGTTTGCTTTCCCCAACTCTCCCCCTGTGTGGACACAGTTGCATGCCAGTGAAAGTCTGCAAAACAAGAAAGAGAGCTCTTACCAGAAATTGACCACACTGGAATCCTTACCTCAGACTTCCAACCTCCAGAACTGTGAGAAAATAAATCTCTGTTGTTTAAGCCACTCATTCTGTGGATTTTTTTATGACAGCCAAAATCAACTTCCAAAGGTGTTGGAAAGAACATGTTATAGCATTTGAACTTTGATTGGGTCATTTGAAGAAAGTTCCAAGAAAGCAGGTGTATATTGAAGATTGGACACTGTCAGAAAGTAGGGGACAATTCCGTAATTGTGTATCTCAATAAACAAAGAATGCAGACAAGAAAGAGGATAAAATTGTCATAGATGAAAAATGAAGCATTCCTACATTAGCCAGGAAAGATGGATATTTGGTACTTTGTGGATGATACAGTAATCTTGAATTCTATATGTTTAGATAAAATTACAAGTGACTTTGTTTTGTCATGGTCTCAGAGTATCTATTCTAATGTTGGTGTCATGTGAGATTGGCTGTGGCCAACAGATGAATAACATGGCCTAGTTGGTGAGCACAAGACCATCTCCTTTTTTTAAAGAATTTATTGTACTTAAGTATACATGATAGCAGAATGAATTTTGATTCATTGAACATAGATGGAGCACAACTTTTAATTTCTCTGGTTGTATGTGATGTAGAATCACATCATATATGCAGTCATACATGAAGCTATGGCTATGATGTCCATCTCATTCCACCATCTTTACTGTCCCCCTGACCCTTCCCCACTCCCATCCCTGTGACCAAAATTCCTCCATTCTTCCCATGTCCTCTCCTCCATTATGGATCAGCATCCACTTAATCAGAGAACATTTGGCATTTGGTTTTCTGGGATTGGCTTACTTTGCTTAGCATAATATTCTCCAGCTCTGTCCATTTACCTGCAAATGTCATAATTTTATTCCCTTTTATTGCTGAGTAATATTCTATTGTGTATATACACCACAGTTTCTTTATCCATTCATCTATTGAAGGGCATCTAGGTTGGTTCCACAGTTTATCTGTTGTGAATTGAGCTGCTATAAACATTGAAGAGGCTGCCTCACTGTAGTACGCTGTTTTTAAGTCCTTTGGGTATAGATGGAGGAGTGGGATAGCTGGGTCAAATGGTGGTTCCATTCCCAGTTTTCTAAGGAATCCCCTTACTGCTTTCCAGATAGGTTGCACCAATTTGTAATCCCACCAGCAATATGTATTATGAGCGTGCCTTTTCCCCCACAACCTCACTAACACGTATAGTTGTTTGTACTCTTGATAATTGCCATTCTGACTGGTGTGAGATGAAATCTTAGAGTACTTTTGATTTGCATTTCTCTAATGGATAGAGATGTTGAACATTTTTTCATATGTCTGTTGATTGATTGTATATCTTCTTCTGAGAAGTGTCTGTTCAGCTCCTTAGCCCATTTATTGATTGGGTTGTTTGTTTTTTTGGTGTTAATTTTTTTGAGTTCTTTATATATCCTGGAGATCAGTGCTCTGTCAGATGTGCATGTGGCAAAAATTTGCTCCCATAACGTAGGCTCTCTGTTCACTACATTGATTGTTTCTTTTGCTGAGAAGAAGCTTTTTAGTTTGAATACATTCCATTTATTGATTCATGATTTTACTTCTTGAACTGTAGGAGTCTTGTTAAGGAAGTCAAGGCCTAATCCTACATGATGAAGATTTTGGCCTGCTTTTTCTTCTATTAGGCGTAGGGTCTCTGATCTAATTCCTAGGTCCTTGATCCACTTTGTGTTGGTTTTTGTGCATGGTGAGAGATAGGGGTTTAGTTGCATTTTGCTGCATATGGATTTCTGGTTTTCTAAGCACCATTTGTTGAAGAGGTTATCTTTTCTCCAATGTACATATTTGGCACCTTTATCTAGTATAGGATAACTGTATTTGAGTGGGTTTTTCTCTGTGTTTTCTATTCTGTACCATTGATCTACATGTCTATTTTGGTGCCAGTACCATGCCATTTTTGTTACTATAGCTTTGTAGTATAGTTTAAGGTCTGGTATTGTGATGTCTCCTGCATCACTCTTCTTGCTAAGGATTGCTTTGGCTATTCTGGGTCTCTTATTCTTCCAAATGAATTTCATGATTGCCTTTTCTATTTCTATAAGAAATGACATTGGAATTTTAATTTAATTTAATCACATTTAATCTATGTAGTGCTTTTGGTAATATGGCCATTTTGACAATATTGATTCTGCCTATCCAAGAGCATGGGAGATTTTTCCATCTTCTAAGGTCTTGTTCAATTTCTTTCTTCAGTGTCCTGTAGTTTTCATTGTAGAGAAGACCATCTTCTTTACCGCAATAAATCCTAACTGTCAGACCAGTTTCCAGTTGTCAAGAGCTGATTTTGTTTTCACTAACAAGAAAAGTTGTTTTGGAAAAATTATTTCTTCCAGTCATAAAGGATATTTTATTATAATGAAAGTATTTTTAATTTAAGTTTTTAAATTCATCCATAAGCAAGTATTAAATAGACAATAAGATAATAGATAATTTTTTTTAGATTTGACTTGTGAAAGAAAGCTTAAATAGCATTTAAGTCACTCATTTATTTAATGCTGGCATCCTGTCTTTGGCATCCTACCTGAGTTGCCCAGTGTGTGGTGGAATTGATCCAGTAAAAGGAAAAATTTTCCTACCTGAGAAAGTGCATTCCACAAGCTGAACACTCTGATTCCTTGTGTCTTTCATCAGTTGGCTCTACTTATATCCCTTGGAGCAATAGAGAATAAAATTATTGTTTTCCATAAGCAAAGTATTCTAATTAAGGAAAAGAAATCCAAACAAACTAATTCAAATTAAAAAGGTAATGTTTTTTCAGAAAGCTACAATAAGCAATCTCAAAGACATTGATAGAAAGAAAATTCCTAGCACACCAAAACAAAATAAAACTCTGTTCACATCTTCCAGAGTTACACTATGTCTTATTTTTATTTATCGCTGAGTATCTTTCCTGTTTTTAGTACTTAAAATCAATTTTCTCTATCATTTCATTCATTACTATCAGCTGGCAGATTACTTTGACTTATCATGGTACTAGCTTGAGCAAAAACTGACATCCCAGATCCACAGAACATTTTATCATAAAATCTAATGAACATCTAAGTGACTCAGTCTTCAACCAGTTCAAATGTGGGGGTAAGGGAATTTGCTTGGATTAATTCAAGCTATGAATTTTTTTTCTCTAGGTCAGTTGTTCAGTCTGTTCCTGAAGTAATTGTAGACAAAGGCTAGCACTGTATTCATCTTTTGGGATCCTAATTCAAGACTCAAATATTTAAATATGGACCAGATTGTGGTAAAGGCTATGAAATTATACTTCATGGAAAAGAAATACAAGTTATTCTTAAACATGAAAAATACTCAATTTATATATAATATAGTGTAATGTCAATTTTTACCTATAAAATTGTTAGGGATTAAAGTGTTGAATATATTAGATAATATAGTATGTTAGTCAGACTTTGATAAAGCAGACCTTTCCATACATCTCTGAGGGGGAGTGTATTTCAGTAGTTTCTATGAAAACAAATTTAGCAATACATGTTAAATTTAATTTTTCATCAAAAAGCATTAAATAAAGACTCAGTCATAGGATTAAAAACTATAAAAATAATAAATAAATATTTCATGTGCTACTAGGGAAAGATTATTTTATTTTCAAGTGAAAAAATATTCCAATTACCTGATTTCCCTCCCCCCATTAAAAGATCCATTAATAATTCTGGACTCAGCTACACTGACAGAAGAGGGCACCATTGAACTGTAAATTTTGTAAGCCACTATGGATCCACAAGATGGGTTAGACAAAAGTGAATTGACCGAAATTAGCAAAAATTTATATTTTGCTTAAGAAAAAAGGCAAGTAGAAACACAAATACATTTGCTTATTTGTGCAAAAGCAAACCTCAGAAAACATAAACAAAAAACTAATTGGATAGCCACTACCAAGGATGGCTAAGAATGAGGTAGAAAAAAGTGAGAAAGAATGCTGGGGATGTAGCTCAATGGTAGAGTGCTTACCTAACATATGAGAAGGCTTGTATTCAATCTCCAGTACCACAAAGAAAAAAAAAAGTGTGGGAAAGAGGAATGGGGGAGTAGAATGAATGGGTTGTGGGGAGTTCTCTGAGTATACATATACTATTTGTATAGTTCTGACCTTTAGTAACAAGATGATGTTTCACATCCTAAAATAATGAATGAATGAATGAAACCAACAAAGGTGGAAATAAACCAAAATGAAAATGGATAACCAACAGAAACAAATGATCCTATTGAATTCCAAATGAATAATATAGCTTTGCTAAGTGGGAAAGGAGTATAATTCAAAAACACTGTATTTTGATTACATACTCTCAGGTTACAAATAAAACAAATACTGATTCTAGTTTTTACATTTGTGTTTTCTGTATTTTGTAAATTAATAATTCTAAGAAATATTTGGCACATACCCTAATCTAGAGCAAATAAAATGTAGTCAATTATGAGAAAGGTTTCTTATTGTCAGAAAAGCAAGTTACAGATACATGAAGGAGAAAAAAAACCAGAATACAGCCTTTGATGTTACACTGGAATGATGTCATTACAAAAGTATGAACCAATCATTTTAAAGTATATAATGATAGATACATAAACGCATATCCATGTGTGTGGGGGCTTTTTTTTCTTTCTTTCTTTTTCCTCTGTCCATTGAGATGACCTAGAAATAATGTTCTCTAATACTAATGAGAATTCTTAGCTTCCAGATGGTGGTTTCTAAATCCCATTATTCATTGAAAGGAAACAGGGCTCCTCAGAAAAATGACTGGTTCTTAGGACTGTTTTAGGTTCAAGTTGAGACTTGAATATCTTTTTTGGGTGCTAATAACAAAAATTGATCAAATAGTGATGGAGACATGAGGGAAAAGAGCCACTGGGAACTATTTTGAAGGGCTCCCATGGGCCAAATATTAGCAATTGAGCATCAAAATAATGATAGATTCAAATTCATAAGTTTTT
Organism: Geosciurus inauris; assembly: GCA_004024805.1. Taxonomy (NCBI): domain Eukaryota; kingdom Metazoa; phylum Chordata; class Mammalia; order Rodentia; family Sciuridae; genus Geosciurus; species Geosciurus inauris. Next base: position 27,413 of record PVHX01014384.1, read on the forward strand.
TCTTATGTTATTACATAAGTAAAGAAACACTATTTCCAATAGTAAAATTCCAAATAGTAAATGTAGATGAGAGAATCAGGGGAAAAATGTCAAGCTCCATCATGGTAATAAATGTTTCAGTCAAGAATCATCAGTAAAACTAGTGGACAGAAATATCCTAATGAGAAATAAAATTTTTACAAAATCTTAACATACTCCCCATAAAAATTATTTATAACAAAGAAAAATAGTAACTTTACAGTGGACAAACTTACAGGCACCACCATAATCAAGTGATAAAGTCAATGTTGTCTAAATGGTTCTGGAAAAACTGGATATCTCTATGTACAAGAATGGATCTAATAATTATAGAAATGTAAATTAAAACTATATTGAGATTTAATCTTCCTCCAGTCAGAATTGCAGTTATCAAGAATACAAATAATAATAAATGCTTATAGGAAGGAGAGGAAAAGGTACACTGACACAGTGTTGGTAGGACTGCAAATTAGTGCAAACGCCCTGGAAAGCAGTATGGAGATGCCTTGCAAAAACTAGGAATGGAAGAAAACCAAAATGAAAATGGATAACCAACAGAAACAAATGATCCTATTGAATTCCAAATGAATAATGTAGCTTTGCTAAATGGGAAAGGAGTATAATTCAAAAACACTGTATAACCATATAACCATATAACCCAGCTATCCTACTTCTCAATATTTATCCAAAAGATCTAAAATCAGCACACTATAGGGATGCAGCCACATCAATGTTTATAGCTGCATGATTCACAACAGCCAAGTTATTAGAACCAGCCCAGGTGCTCATCAATAGATGAATGGATAAGAAAGTGTACCATATATATGTATATACACAATGGAGTTTTTCTCAGCCATAAAGAAGAATAAAACTATGGCATTTGTTGATAGCTGGGACTGGAGGATGGAACTGGAGGACGTCATTCTAAGTGAAATAAGCCAGACTCAGAAAGTCAAGGTCAAATATTTTCATTCATTATGTAGAAGCTAAACCAAAATAAGGTAAAAAAATGGAGGATTCCATGAAAAATTCAGAAGAGAGAACATTGGAGTAGGAAGGGTGGGTTGGGGGAGAAGGGATGAGAAATGAGAAAAAAGGTCAAATTAAATTTATCAAATTATCCTATGTGCATATATGAATATGCCACAATGAATTTCACCTTTGTGTATGTATGTAAACCACTAATTAAAAAAATACTATAAATAAATAGAAGAAATACCAGAGGGAAAGGGAAAGTACTGGGGACTAAATTGAAGCAAATTATATTCCATGCTTGTATAATTATATCAAAATGAGCCCCAAAATCATGTATAACTATAATGCACTAATAAAAAAGTCATTGTTGTCAATAATGAGGCAAATATGTACTTCCTGATAGGATATACCTAGAAGACACCACAGCTTTTCTCTGTTACTCCTGTCAGAAGTGAAAAAGTGAATCTAATCTTGAGGAAACATCAAACAAGCCTGAACTGAGAGGCATTCTATAAAATATCCAGGTCATTAAAGACTGGGAGACTGTTCTAGAACAAAAGAGAGCTGACAACTAAATCCAGTGTGTGATACTAGATTGGATTCTGGGCCAGGGAAAAATTATTTTACTGTAAAGGACATTAGTGAGGCCATTGGTAATATTTGGATAAATTCTATAGATTAGCTAATATTATTGGATCAAGGTTAGCTTTCCAATTTTTAAAATACATTTTTAAGGGTTAAGAGGCAATACATCTGCAGGGGTAGGAAGGGAGGAAGTGATGGAGCAGATGTGCTAGATATTTGTATTTGGGTAGTCTAGATGAAGGATATACAGGAACTATTTATATTGTCTTAGTAACTTCATTTGAAAATATTTTTATACAATATTAAAATGTAAAAGCAGGATTAAAATACCTGCTTTAGGGATTTGAATTTTGCTAAAATATGATCTCTGGCTGTTTTAAAACTCTGATTTGTTCATTTATTCATTCATTAAAATATTTATGAAGTGCTAAATGATAGGTGCTGGACTTCAATTTATATTCAAGGTAGACAAACCCAGCATGGAACTTATATTTGTGAAGAGACGATGTCTTGTGGGACATAAAATGATAGAAAAAAGAAAGAAATATTATAATTACTTTCAGGTATATTGCTATGAAGGAAATGAAAGTATGATAATGATTTTCATAAAGGTGGATGCATGGAGATGGTTAGGAAACACCTTTCTGAAAGAGTGGCATTTGAAGCAGTACCTGAATAGTGAGAAAGATGCAATAACTTGAATATCAGTTCCAAAATGGTAGCCTAGACAGAGGTGGTGTTCCTAGTCTCTCTAAGACCGAGGTTTAAAGAAGTGGGAACACTGTTTCTCAGCGAGTTTTTAGAGGACACCCAGCAGCTGCCTCCATGCAGGAACTCCACTTGTGTGCCGCCAGGCCCCAGTGTTTTCACAGGACCCCAGCCATGCACTCCAGCCCAGGATTCTGAACCATCACCTGTGCATAACCTGCTCCCACACAGGATCCCCAGCTTCAGTACCCACACACCACACAGGATCTCAGGTCGCCCACCCACACAGGATCCCTGGCTCCAGTGCAGGACCCCTGGCTGCTGTTTTTTTGTGGATCTCCATCTACCAGGGCAGAACCTCCCTATTTGCCTACACCTAGGGACATGGGACAGGATCTGGAGATAAACTTTTACTTCTGCATACCACAGAGCTGCATCTCCCAACACATCACCCAACACCACCACCGGGCCAGCCCTTCACCCTATCTCTGAAGCAGATGGCTTCTTTGTAAGAATCCAGCTTCACCATCTTTGACCTGAATGGGTAGATACCAGTAAGTAACAGACACCTCCACCTACTGGAAGAGAAGGGAAGCAATCTTGTTCATTTACATTAAAACTTTTTATATTTTATTTTTTTCCTTTCATTCCCTTTTTTCTTTTTTCTCTTTTCTTCCTTTCTTTTTCTTCTTTTCTCTCTCTCACTCTTTTTCCATTCTCACATCTCCAACATTTGTGAAACAAAGTATTTTTTATGCATTAGGCTACCATGAACAGGGATATCTGATTAGTATACTACAGTTGTATTATATAGTCTCGTAACTTCCACCTTTACATGTTTTATTTCTCTTAACTTTTATATTTCCTTGTTAGTTGTACTCTATTTTATTCCTACTTAATGGTCTTCCCCAAATCTCTTTCTCTCTTTTCTACTAATAGCCAACTTCTTTTGGATTACTCTTTCATGCTTTCTAGGATCCAATAACTGTATCCTCACTTCCTACCTCCGTAACATCTCATCCTAAACCACACCCCTGATTCTCCCTAGCCCACCAGCAGAAACTGTAGACCCTTGTGCAAACCTATTATTTATATAGTAGATGCTAATGGAACTCATAATTTCTGTATATTGTGACTAAGCCATAAATGTATTTAGGAGCTTTTAGGAGCTATTAGGAGCTATTTGGTTTAAAACTATATATTGTTTGTATTGAGATCTGTCAACATTTTTCTCCCCCTTAAAGAAGAGATATTGGAACCCTGTGGGGAATCTATAAGCCTATAGGATAAAAACTGTAACACCTCGGATCTGCAGTGCTAGAAGGGAAGACCACAAACAACATGAAAAAACAAGGGAAGAAAGTGCCTCAAACAAACCAAGATACTACATTATTAGAATCCATGGTCAGCACAGCAGAAATATCAGAGAAGGAGTTCAGGATGTACATAATTAAAATGTTCTGTGAATTAAAAAATGATATAAGAGAACAAACCCAGGCAGCAAAAGGTCTTTTTGATAAAGAGCTATATAGAAAAATGCAGGAAGTAAAAGATTACTTCAATAAGGAGAGAGAGATTCTGAAAAAGAACCAAACAGAAATCCTCGAAATGAAAGAAACAATAAACCAAATTAAAAACTCAATTAAAAGTATCAACAGATTAGATCACTTGGAAAAACAGAATCTCAGACAATGAAGACAATATTTAATCTTGAAAATAGAGTTAACCACACAGCGAAGATGGTAAGAGACCATGAACAGAACATCCAAGAATTATAGGATAACATGAAAAGACCAAATTTAAGAATTATTGGGATAGAGGAAGGTATAGAATTTCAAACCAAAGGAATGAGCAATCTATTAAATAAAATAATAATAGATAATTTTCCAAACATGAAGAACAAAATGGATAATCAAATACAAGCAGCTTACAGGACACCAAATGTACAAAATCACAATAGATCTACCCCAAGGCACATCATAATGAAAATGCGTAGTATTCAGAATGAGAGAATCTTAAAAGCCACAAGAGAAAGGAATCAGATTACATATAGGGGGAAAAAATTAGGATCTCTGCAGACTTCTCAACTCAACCCTTAAAGATAGAAGAGCTTGGAACAACATACCAAGCTCTGAAAGACAATGGATGCCAACCAAGAATCTTATATCCAGCAAAATTAAGTTTTAGATTTTATGATGACATAAAAATCTTCCAAGATAAATAAAAATTAAAAGAATTTGCAGCAAGAAAGCCTGCACTACAGAACATTCTTGGCAAAATATTCCATAAGGAGGAAATGATAAACAACAATGAAAACCTGCAAAGGGAGGAACTACACTAAAGGAAAGGCCAATTAAAGGAGAAACCAAGTCAAGTGCAAAACTAAGAATTAACCAAAATGTCTAGGAATACAAATCATGTCTCAATAGTAACACTGAATGTCAATGGCCTAAGCTCAGCAATTGAAAGACATAGACTGACAGATTGGATTTTTTTAAAAAAGACCCAACAATATGCTGCCTCCAAGAGACTCATCTCATAGAAAGAGACACTCACAGATTGAAGGTAAAGGATGGAAAAAACTGTATCACTCACATGGACGGCATAAACAAGCAGGGGTTTCCATCCTCATATCAGATAAAGCGGACTTCAAACCAAAGTTAGTGAAAAGGGATAAAGAAGGTCATTTCATACTGCTTAAGGGAATTATATATCAACAAGACATAACAACTGTAAATATCTATGCCCCAAGCATTGGGGCAGCCATGTATGTCAAACAAACCCTTCTCAACTTTAAGAATCAAATAGACCACAACACAATAGTACTGGGTGACTTTAACATACCTTTCTTACCACTGGATAGATCTTCCAAACAAAAACTAAAAAAAGAATCTATAAAACTCAATAAAACAATCAATAATCTAGACTTAACAGACATATATAGAATATTCCATCCTTCAACAAGCAAATACACTTTTTTCTCCACAGTACATGGATCCTTCTCCAAAATAGATCACATGCTATGCCACAAAGTAGTCTTAGAAAATACAAAAAAATAGAGATACTACCCTGCATTCTATCTGACTGTAATGGAATGAAATTAGAAATTGATGACAGTTTAAACAAAAGAAGCTACTCCAACACCTGGAGACTCAATAATATGCTATTGAATAATGCATGGGTAACAGAAAACATCAGGGAGGAGATAAAAAAATTCTTAGAGGTAAATGAGAAACCCAATACAACATATCAGAATCTCTGGGACACTGTGAAGGCAGTGCTAAGAGTATAGTTCATTGCATTAAGCTCATTTATTCAAAGAAGAAAAAGTCAACAAATCAATGACTTGAAATTACATCTCAAAGCCCTAGAAAAAGAGGAACAAACCAACACCAAAAGAAGTAGAAGATAGGAAATAATTAGATTCAGGGCTGAAATCAATGAAATTAAAACAAAGGAAACAATTCAAAAAATTAACAAAACAAAAAGCTGGTTCTTTGAAAAAATTGATAAGACTGACAAACCCCTAGCCACCCTAATGAAAAGGAGAGAGAAAACCCAAATTACTAAAATTTGTGGTGAAAAAGGAAATGTCATGACAGACACTACTGAAATACAGAGGATAATTAGAAACTATTTTGAAAATCTATACTCCAGTAAAATAGAAAACTCCGAAGACACCGACAAATTTCTAGAGACATATGACCTAACCAAACTGAACCAGGGGGACATTCATGATTTAAACAGATCAATTACAAGCAAGGGAATAGAAGATGCCATCAAGAGCCTTCCAAACAAGAAAAGCCCTGGACCAGACAGATTCTCAGCCAAGTTCTACAAGACCTACAAAGAAGAACTAACTCCAATACTCCTCAAATTATTCCATGAAATAGACAAGGAGAGAACCCTTTCAAACTCATTCTACCAGGCTAGTATCACCCTGATACCAAAACCAGACAGAGACACATCAAAAAAGGAACACTTCAGACCAATACTCCTGATGAATATAGATGCAAAAATTCTCAATAAAAATTTGGCAAATCACATACAAAAGCATATTAAAAAAATAGTACACCATGATCAAGTGGGGTTCATTCCAGGGACACAAGGTTGGTTCAACATATGGAAACCAATAAATGCAATCCATCACATCAATAGACGGAATCACATGATTATCTCCATAGATGCTGAGAAAGCATTTGACAAAATACCACACTCTTTCATGTTTGAAACACTAGAAAAACTAGCGTGAGTAGGAACATACCTCAACATTGTTAAAGCAATTTATGCTAAACCTAAGGCCAACATCATCCTAATTGAGAAAAATTGGAAGCATTCCCTCTAAAAATCAGAATAAGACAGGGATGCCCTGTTTCACCACTCTTATTCAATATAGTCCTTGAAAGTCTAGCCAGGGAAATTAGACAGACGGAAGAAATTAAAGGGATATGAATAGGAAAAGAACTCAACCTATCATTATTTGTCAATGACATGATTCTATACTTGGAAGATCCAAAGAATTCCACCAGGAAACCTCCAAAATTAATAAATGAATTCAGCAAAATTGCAAGATATAAAATCAACACCCATAAATCAAATGCATTTCTATACATCAGCAATGAATCCTCTGAAAGAGAAATCAGGAGAACTACTCCATTCACAATAGCCTCAAAAATTAATGAAAAGTACAAGATGCTAAAGAAAGAAGTTGAAGAAGATCTTAGAAGATGGAAAGATCTCCCATGCTCTTGGATAGGCAGAATCAATATTATTAAAATGGCCATACTACCCAAAGCGCTATACAGATTCAATGAAATCCCAATTGAAGTCCCAAAGTTATTTATAGAAATAAAAAAGGCAATCATGAAATTCATTTGGAAAAATAAGAGACCCAGAATAGCCAAAGCAACCCTGAGCAAGAAGAGTAAAGCAGGAGACATCGCAATACCAGACCTTAAACTACACTACAAAGCTGTAGTAACAAAAACGGCATGGCATTGTCACCAAAATAGACATGTAGACCAATGGTACAGAATAGAAGACACAGAGACTCACCCACATAAGTAGAGTTATCTCATACTAGACAAAGGTGCCAAAAACATACACTGGAGAAAAGATAGCCTCTTCAACAAATGATGCTGGGAAAACTGGAAATCCATATGCAGTAAAATGAAACTAAATCCCTATCTCTCACCATGCACAAAACTTAACTCAAAGTAGATCAAAGACATAGGAATTAGACCAGAGATCCTGTGTCTAATTGAGTATAAAGTAGGCCTAAATCTTCATCACATCAGATTAGGCCCCAACTTCCTTAACAAGACTCCTAAAGTGCAAGAAGTAAAATCAAGAATCAATAAATGGGATGCCTTCAAACTGAAAAGCTCCTTCTCAGCAAAAGAAACATCAAGGAGGTGAACAGACAGCCTACATTCTAGGAGCAAATTTTTGCCACATGCACATCAGATAAAGCACTGATCTCCAGGATGTATAAAGAACACAAAAAAACTGAACACCAAAAAAACAAACAACCCAATAAATAAATGGGCTAAGGAGCTGAATAGAAATTTCTCAAAAGAAGATATACAATCAGTAAACAAATATATGAAGAAATGTTCAACATCTCTAGCCATTACATAAATTCAAATCAAAACTACTCTAAGATTTCATCTCACCTCAGTCAGAATGGCAGCCATCCAGAATACAAGCAACAATAAGTGCTGGCGAGGATGTGGTGAAAAAGGCACACTCAAACATTGCTGGTGGGACTGCAAATTGGTGCAACCAATCTGGTAAGCAGTATGGAGATTCCTTAAAAAACTTAGAATGGAACCACCGTTTGACCCAGCTATCCCACTCCTCGGCTTATACGCTAAAGACTTAAAAACAATATACTACAGTAATGCAGCCACTTCAATGTTTATAGCAGCACAATTCACAATTTCTAAACTGTGGAAGCAACTTAGATTCCCTTCAATAGATGAATGGATAAAGAAACTGTGGTGTATATACAGAATGGAATATTACTCAGCAATAAAAGAGAATCAAATTATGGCATTTGTAGGTAAATGGATGGAATTGGAGAACATCATGCTAAGTAAGCCAATCCTAAAAAACCAAAGACCAAATCTTCTCTCTGATAAGTGGATGTTGATACATAAAGGGAGTGGGGGTGGGGAGCATGGAAGAAATGGAGGAACTTTGGATGGGACAGGGGGGAGGGGAAGAGGAATGAAAGTGGCAAAAATGGTGGAATGAGATGTACATCACTACCCTAGGTACATGAGTGAAGACATAAATGGTGTGACTCTATCTTGTTTGCAACCAGAGAGATGGAAAATTGAGCTCTATATATGTACTATGACTTGAAATTCATTTAAATAAAAGATGCAGTAACTTGAAGTAAGAGAACATCTTGTGAAGGATTGCCTGTAATTCATAATTTATATAAAGGTGGACACCATAATGGCTTCCATTTAGTCTTCAGGAATAATATTCAGCTTAATACCAACTAGAAAATTACTCTAAAGTTACCAAAACATGAGAGAAATTGAATGTCATTGGAATGACAAGATATATAAAATCTGTTCTTTTTACCACTATGTAGCTAGGAAATCACTAGCAAATCACTGAAATTATATGACTGTCTGTTTTATTTGTAATAAAATTTATGAGTAGATGATATTTATAAGTTTATAATCTTATTAAATCTTTGTATTTATAATTTTATAAGTGCACATAAAGATAATTTCAAATAGATAATAAAATTTTTTTATAATCTGCTATTGTCAGATATGAGCATTCTTTGGGTTAAGTCATACTTTGAATTTAATAACAGAGATTTTCAGGACACTAAGAAACAGAAATGGGTAAAGGCTTTCACAAATTCTTATGTATCTTATTGAATTCAATATCTAAAAAAACTTCAGACTTCAACAACACTCTCCACTCTTTCACCTTCTTCTGCTGACAAATTCTATTTATTTATATATTTATTTATTTAAATTGACAGATAAAATTGTTTGTTTATTCTATAAAGCATGATGTCTTGAAGCATATGTGCATTGTGTAATGACAAAATCTAGTTAAATAGCATGTATTACCTCACATAACTTCTACTTGTGTAGTGACAATACTTAATATCATCTTAGCAATGTTTAAGAATACAATGTATTTTTATTAATAATAGTCAACATGTTCTACAAGAGATTTTTAAATTCTCTTCTTCTTACTGAAATCTTGCATCCTTTGACCAACACTTTTTCAACCCCTCCCCCAACCACTGCAGCCCCTGGTAGCCACTAGTCTACACTCTTTCTATGAAATCAACTGTTTTAAATTCCAAATGTAAGTGAGATCATGCAGTACTTGTCTTTATGTGCCTGACTTGTTTTACTTAACATAATATCCTCCGGGCTCATTTGTGTTGCCCCAAATGACAAGATTTCCCTGCTGCAGTCAATTTCAGCCCTGTATATGAAGAGCCCACCCTTTCCCGGATAAGCAGCTCAACTGCTAGGTCTACTTATAACCCCATCATAATAATTAGAGAAGCCACATGTTGGTCAGAGCTGAGAAGGAAATTAAGGAGCAAGAGAGAGGGATTTTTTTCATTCCTTTCTTCAGGAATTCATGAGTATATGTATGTTCTGGGTTGTAAGTCAGACCCTTGCGCTGAGGCATTGGAAGTTTCTGTTCTAGCATCTCTGAAATTAGCTGACAGCTAATCATTGGCATTCTAGCTCTGTGTTTTGTTTAGAAACATTTAAAGAATCAAAATATATATAAGACTTGATGTTTCCTAGAAAATTCTACATTTGGGACACATGAAATCAATATAAAGAATTGAACTGTGATGGTGTATCTAGCCATTTCCTTATTTCTTGTTCATTAACTACCTTTTAGTTAATACTTATATATTAGCCATTTTGGGGTGCTATAAAAATATATCAACTGGCTGAACTTATAGAGAACAGAAATTTATTTCTTGCAGTAATGGAGGCAGGGAAGTCCAAGATCAAGACAGATGCAGGGTCTGTTTTCCGGTTCATAGGTCATGCCTTCTTGCCATATCCCTACTTGATGGAAACAGCAAGGTGTTCTTTGGGGCCTCCTTTACATAAGGACACTAATCTCAGTCATGGGTGCTCTGTTCTCCTAACCAAATCACTTCACTAAAGGCCCTGCCTCCAGATGCCATAGCATTGGTGTTTAGGTCTCAATATATGAATTTAACATAAACATTCAGACCACAGCAATTTATTTGGTGTGCTAAGAATCATTACTGGTCCTACATCCAATTTCCAATTTCTATGTGCTATGTTTCCTTAAGTCAAGTTATGGGCTGTGGATTCAGAATTCTTGCCTTTCCGTTCTGGTAATGCATTTATATAGTCTCAGATCCTTCATTATAAAACCTACTTTATAATGTTAAGAAATAAATGTGTTAATGCACATTAGGCATTTAGATCAGCAGCCTCATACAGTAAATAATAAAAGGTTAATTATCTCTTCAACCTGTCTAATCTTATTCCTCCTTGCTCCCTTACTTTAAACTAGTATTTCAGAATTTATCATGGATTAAATTGTTCTCTTCTAGCTTCTAAGCCTCTAGTATTTCTCCACTTAGAACCCTTCTCTACATAGCTACACTAGAGTAATTTTTCTGAAACAACCATGTGACTCCCTTGATTATATTTAAACTCACAATTATGGCATAAAATACATCCCCCTCTCTAATCACAATTTTTCTATTCCCCCAATTTTCTTCTTTCACAATATTTAAAGACTCCCAGTAACCCTACTTACACTTTCACAATTCTAATATATTCTTTTCTTACACTTTCACACTTCTAATATATTCCTTTCTTACACTTTCACACTTCTAATATATCCCTTCCTTCTTGTTTACCAGATGGGTACCCTTTATATTCCTGGCCAGTACTTCCCTGCTATTGATAATCTTTTGTAACCCCTTCACCTGTGAAGCTAATCTATCTCTGTATTTCCTCTAATTATCAATTATATTTATATTATTTCATACAAGATACTGTATTGTGTTTTCACATGGGAGTGGGATGATTATTTCAGGTAGGTGTCGAAGTGGATGACAGCACATTCTGCCCAGGTAGAGAGGGAAGTACTGTTTGCTTAGGAAATCAGATATCTGAAATTGGATATCCAAGTAATTAAATTACAATCATTATTAAACACACTTATATTAAAAGAGCTAGAGTTCTGAGATGTATACTTTATGAAAAAGGAAATATTGTATAAAAATTATTTATATTCCATAATATTTTTTAGAAGTATGATTTATAGTGGCTGTAGTGAACTATGGAATTCAAGAAGATAAAGCAAGACAAAGACTAGGAAGGATCTGTTGCTTTATTTAAAATATTCTGATGTCAGATACTTTCAATTGCACCTAAGTTCCACTTTTTTCCTTCTTTTTGAGTATGTATAATTTGACTCTGAGAAGATGAATAGGAAAGATCACTAAAAAATATTTGAAGAAATATTCAAGAATTTTTTTTCAGTTTTTTTCATGGTGTAAATATTTTTAATTGAAAAAGGCTAAAATGAAGTATAACCAATTATGACAGAGGATAAATTACAATGATACCACTAATTCTAGATTTTAGAATTAAAGTTGACATTTAAATAAATCTATGCAAACATAATATTAGGAAAATAAAGTTTGGATAAAACACTTTGAGTGTATCAAGTCTTTGCCTTCATAGACCTGGAAGGTTATAGAGATTTTTTTTTTAGATAGTTGGTATTTTGATTCATCAGGTGAAGAACTCAGGAATGTCATATCTTGAATCAGAAACCTCTCTTTCTTTGCCACATAAAGAGTATCATTTTTTCAAATTTGATGAAAATTATAAAGCCACAGAAACAAGCTCAACAAAACTCAAGTAGGAAAAAAATGTGGGACATCATAATCAAATTACTTAAAACATGTAATAAAGTGAAAATCTTTAATGTAGCTAGAAGGAGAAAAGCATTATGTACTAAAAAACAAAAATGAGAATGACAGTAGATTTTTACACAGGAAACAATAAATCCGGGAAACAGTGGAACAACATCTTTAAAGCACTAGAAGAACAAACAAAAAAAAACATGTCAAGTTAGAATTCTATAACTAACATCAATATTTACCAATAATAAAGGAGAAATGACTTTTGTAGATATTTTAAAAAATGAAATATAAAGATGAGACCTACATGTGTTAAAAGAAGGCCAGATAAAAGGAAAATGAGGGTATATAGAAATTTGTCTATACCAAAGATTGAAGAACAATAGAAATGTTAAATGTGCGAAAATATAAAAACATGTATTAGTTATTTAAAAGAAATACAGATGGGTCCTGATGTACAATGGCTTGACTCACAAATTTTGGCTGTGTGATGGGTTTATCAGCTTGTAACTCCGTCATAAATTGAGGAACATTTGGGTTAATGTGGGTTCACTTGTGATTTTTTCAACTTTATGATGGATTAATCAACATATTAAATGCGTTTTAAACTTACAATATTGATTTCAAGTGTATTTATCAGGATGTAACTCCAAGTTGAAGAACATTGGTATACTATTTAAACTAAAAACTAATAAGAGTATCATGTAACTTTATAACATGTAGAAGTAAACTGATAGCACCAAGGGCAAAAGATCATTCATTATACGATTCTCCTATGATAGTGACGTGGTATATTAATTGGATGTTGACTATAATAAATTGAAGATCTAGCTGGGTGCAGTGGTGCATGCCTGTAATCTCAGCAGCTCAAGAGGCTGAAGCAGGAGGATCGCGAGTTCAAAGCCAGCCTCCGCAACGTAGTGAGGCCCTAAGCAAATCAGTGAGACCCTGTCTCTCAACAAAATACAAAATAAGGCTGGGGATGTGGCTCAGTGGTTGAGTGCCCCTGAGTTCAATCCCCAGTACCAAATAATAATAATAAGTTGAAAATCTATATCATAAACCCTAAAGAAACAGCCAAGAAACAAAACAAAAATATAGCTAATAAACCAATAATAGAGATAACATAGACTCAAAAAAATATTCCATTAATCCAAAATGAAGCAGATAGACAAATAAGAATGTTGGAACAATAGAAAACAAGTAGCAAGATATCAGCTTCAAAGCTAATAGTATCAATAAACACATTAAGTATCAAGAGTCTAAGCAGCTCAATTGAAAAATAAATATTATCAGACTGATTAAAAGTGAGAACTGAATATATGCTACCGGCAAGTAACTAACTTTTTTATTTTTTAATTTTTTTATTTGTTCTGATTAGTTATACATGATAGCAGAATGCATTTTAATTCATTGTACACAAATAGGGCACAACTTTTCATTTCTCTGGTTGTACACGATATAGAGTCACACCACATGTGCAGTCATATATGTACCTAGGGTAATGATGTTCATCTCATTCCACCATCTTTTCTGCTCCAATGCTCCCTGTCCCCCTCCCCTCTGCCCAATCAAAATTCCTCCATTCTCCCCATGCCCCACCCTGCCTATGGATCAGCATTCACTTATCAGTAAGAACATTCGGCCTTTGTTTTTTTGGGATTGGTTTACTTTGCTTAGCATGATGTTCTCCAACTCCATCCATTTACCTGCAAATGCCATAATTTTATTATCTTTTAATGCTGAGTAATATTCCGTTGTGTATATATACCAGTTTCTTTATCCATTCATCTGTTGAAGAGCATCTAGATTGGTTCTACAGTTTAGCTATATTTGACCCAGCTATCCCACTCCTCGGTCTATACCCAAATGACTTAAAAATCAGCATACTATAGTGACACAGCCACATCAATGTTCATAGCAGCTCAATTTGCTATTGCAAATTGGGATAGCTGGGTCAAATGGTGGTTCCATTTCAAGTATTCTAAGGAATTTCCATACTGCTTTCCATAGTGGTTGCACCAATTTGCAGTGCCACAACCAACATATGAATGTACCTTTCCCCCACATCCTCGCAAACACTTATTGTTGCTTGTATTCTTAATAACTGCCATTCTGACTGGTGTGAGATGAAATCTTAGAGTAGTTTTGATTTGTATTTCTCTAATTACTAGAGATGTTGGACATTTTTTCATACATTTGTTGATTGATTATACATCTTCTGAGAAGTGTCTGTTCAGTTCTTTATCCCATTTATTGATTGGGTTATTTATATTTTTGGTTTTAAGTTTTTTGTGTTCTTAATATACCTGGAGATTAGTGCTCTATCTGCTGCGTATGTAGTAAAGGAGTTCTAACTTTTATTTTTATTTATTTTAGTATCTTTATTTTATTTATTTATCCTTATTTGGTGCTGAGGTTCGAACCCAGTGCCTCCCACACTCCAGGCAAGCACTCTACCACTGAGCCACATCCACAGCCACCTAACTTTTAAGTATAAAGGTATATGTAGATTTTAAAAATAAAAAGATACAGTACAATAGACTATGATTACACTAATCTAAGAAAGCTGGTGTGACTGTATTAACACCAGACAACATAAATACCATGTGCTATTGCCAGAAGGAAACCAATGTATGAATCAATTCTAGGAAAAAGAAACAAACCAATTTATGGTGAGAAAAAACACATCAGTTATTCCCTGTGGACGTGGATTTGGAGTGAAGAGAGGAATGGATTACAAAAGGACACAAGTAGTTCCAGGGGATGATGAATGTGTTCACTATCTCAATTGTGATGATAGTTTTAAATGTATATGTGTGTCAGAAATTCACCAGCTTGCTCACTTGACAAGGACACACTCCCAATGTTCTAAAGATCTTGGACAATAATTTACTAAATCACTGCAATCTCCCTCCTTTTCATATAAGGTCATACTTTTATTGACATTGCTAATTATTTTCTTCTTCTAATTAAATAGTATTGTAATGTTTCAGATTGATTTAAAATGGATAAATAGATACTCAAGCCAGTTTTGAAATTTTAGCTACATAGCCAATCTGGAGCAGAGCTATATTTTCGAAGGTTAAATTATATTCATTAGGCCTAATGTTAATGAAAAATAATAGTTATATAATCCTTTCTTTTTTCAAAAAAAGCATGATCTTTACTATTTTTCTGATTTTTTTTTCTTTTGGAAGGCTAATTTTCTAGTTTCATTTTTATGTACTATTCTGATGAAATTCATTTGGATTTATAGCAATACTTCTAAAAAGACAAATTGAAGTACAGTTGGCAGCACATATGGAAACTGTTATCTATGTATGTTACCTAGGGTAAAGTAAATTTGAAGGTTCAAAAAAATTATTTCTCCTGAAAAATATTTTTGTTTGTTTTTGTTTTTTGTTTTCTCATACTAAGTTGAAATAGAGGTGGGTACTACTAACTCAAAACTTACATTTGCAAAAATATTCCTGGTGTTTGCTCAGGCACTTGCCAAGTCTTAGGTAAAACACTGCCTTTTGTTGTAATTGAAATTTACAAATATAGGCAGGTATCATTCATTATAACATAACTGCTTACTTTTCATCTCTCTTTGTTACTCTGGAAAAGCAAGTAAGTAGAGGGAAAACCTATAAGTAGAGTTAGGAGGACCACATCTTAAAAAATTAGACTGTGAGTGGCCATGTTAGTCATAGAGATAATGTCACAGTAAGATTGTCTCTTACATTATAGCGTGAAATTTGTGATTTAGAGAATGCTTCATGGGCTTCCTGTCCAAATATGTAGTTTTCTAAGAATTTTTTAGTTTACTGGTAGATGACTCATCCTACAGAGATAAAGTTTAAAAATGTATTGTAAAAGAAAATTTTGTGGATGGACATTGGTGAGAAGGTTAAATCACTTGAGTGCAAGATGTATCAAGAGAAAAACATTGCTGCAATGAAGATATTTCAAACACAAATGAAATGATATTAGCTAAAATATATTTAGTGCAGTTCTAAGTTCTTTAAATGAATCATCTCTTAACCCATCCCAAAAGACGTAGGTACTGTTATTATCCCCCATTTTAAGAAATGGCAACTGAAGTACAGGGAGATTAAGTCACTATCCCCAAGCTTACATAGTTGGTAAATTGTTGTGATTCCAATACAGACAGTCTGGCAATAGAGCCTGAACTCTTTACCACCATTCTATACTTCATTTTATCAAAATTTTGTGCATATAGCTTGTCCATTGGAGCTACTTGCATGGCATGGAGTGGTTGGCACAAACAGGCTATCACCAATTTGCCATAGGAATGGTAGGGTAAATGACTGTGTGTGTGTGTGTGTGTGTGTGTGTGTGTGTGTGTATTGGGGGATAATGCACACATTCATAGGAAAGCTCTTCTGATCCTTTACCAACTTCCTTCTTCCTCTACTACTGTAAAAAGGATAATTCAGTAAGTGTTTGAAAGAATGAATACTTTAAGCACCAAGGTTGTAGCTTTGTGTCATAAGCATAAGGCATGTTCTTTCAGTTTCTTATTTCCCAGGGAAAATCAGTAGCTTAAGCTAGTAGTTATATACTTCTCATTGAAAGAAGAAGAGAGGGAATCCTGGTGGAAAGGCTTTGGATGTATGAAAGAGGGCTTCTGGGGAGGGGAAGATCCCTCTCTTGTATTTTTTTCGTTTCCCTTTCAGTGGAGCCAGCAACAGCTTCGGCTGTTAATACTGTAGATTTTAAGCTTTTCTATCACTAAATTTTCCTTTTCTCTACGTAAAGCTTCTTTCCCTTTGGCCTAGGTGTGGATTTTCTTTGCTTTCCCTTCATGCAAAAAGAGTAAGGAAAAAGTACTGGCATGTCAAGGTGTTTAAGATCTCAAATTTTGAAGTTAAGCTTGATTTGGAATCCTGATGCTACTGTTTGCTGAAAGCACGCTCTTGGGAAAGTTGGTAATAACTCAAAACTTCATTTTCCTTTTCTTTGAGACAGGTATATTGCTGGGGAATATTTATTGTTGTATATAGCAAAACCCCCAATCACCAATGGGCTTCTTTTCTCCACCAACCAAGAAGTACATTAATAAGCAGCTGCCAATTTTAGTACAATAGCCTGATAATTTCAGAACTAGCTTTTCTGGCTTTCTCTAGGACATTCCTCAGTTTCTTACCTCAGGTAAAAAATGAATTGCTGCAAGTGCAGATATTTCACTGCATTGAAGGCAGGAAGAGGATAGAAGTGACAGAGAGAGTTACTACTATCTTTCTTATTTTAATCAGAAAACAAAATCTTCCCTATGACTCCACATTTCTGCTCATTCCTGATTGACCAAAACCATATGACATAGCCATTCTAGCTAAGGATCTTAGGAAAACAAGTATCTGGCTCTCCCAAAGGGAGTTCCAACAGTTGAGGAATCAGCCAAACAACTATATCACAAAGGAGAATAATAGAATCTACTTTTTATAGGTAAAGACTAAACTAGACAATATTACATAAAGTTCTATTTCTGTGTCTAATATATATGAAGTATTTAATAAAGGCTAACTACAGTTATTATTGTCATTTCTTATACTATAACCATTATCAAGAAAGGAAATATGAAGCCTTTCATAGATGCTCATCTAGACAAATCCAAAATCACAAATCTTCTTGTGTGACAGTCCCTTTTATTTTTCTGTCCAATCTCATCTCTGGCCACTTTTTCACACTCAGTACAGTTATAACTAGCTGCTTGAAGTTGCTCAAACAAATCTCTCTGTGTTTAGGTATCCATTATCTACCTTCTCACTACCTTCCTCCTAGCCTCTCCTGGCCTCTGTTCTACTCTGTACTTCTGTGTGGTAGACTTTTTTTTCTTCCACAAATGAGAAGATGCAACATTTGTCTTTGTGTACCTAGCTCATTTCACTTAATAGTAATGTTCTCCAGTTGTGGAAAATGACACATTTTTTTCCTTTTGTGGATGAATAGTATTCCATTTTATAATTTTACCATACTTTAAAACTCTATTCATCCAGCAATGAACATCTTTTGGGGGAAGTCTCAATGGGTAGTTTATAAAGAGTGTGATACTTCTAATTTCTGAAGCAAATTTCAACTCCAGAAAAGAAAACAGTCTGTCTATCAGGGACAAGAGATTTCAGAGCTGAAATAGTTTTCTATGCCCTTAGGCCTATATAAAAGCAAAATCTTGTAAAACAACAAAAAGAGAGATCATGTTAATATTTTTTGTCTTTGTCGTTAGTAGCTTTTCTGGGATCTTTTGTTGTTATGTGTTAGCAAGTATTTGAATTATATTTCAAGTATTTTTAAAAAATTATAATCAATGGCTAATAATAATTTTTAAAAATTAACTTTTCAAAACATCATTCAAAAACACATTGATTTTATACTTCTATAGGCCTTGTTCTCTGCTAAGAAGAATAAACATAAATAAAAAATACGTCTAAGATAGCAAAACAGAAAAGAAGTACAGAAAGATATAGTGATACAGGCTTTCCTAAAATACCAAAAGCCAAGTTTTATCTCACACAAGAAAGTCCATCAAAGGGTGAAGTGTTTCTTTGTAAGGTATTTTATCCACAGAGAAGAGTCAACAAAATTTATAGATGCTTGTGATATTGGAGCAAAGAGCTGGTTGTATTTCTGTTACTCTTTCTTTTTTCCTCCTTATATTTCTAAGCTTAAAATAAAAACTAATTTGAATTGATTAATGTGTATAAAAGTGTTTTATAATTTATACAGTATGATGAAAATATATAGTATAATATATAGTATAATCAGAATTTAGAATTATTTGTTATACCTTTGAGTAACAACACACTACTACTAAGTTGATTTTGCCAGACTTTGACTTTTTTCTCTGGAATGGACAATAGGAACTAAAATTAATAGGCACAATCAGGAAAAAGAATATATTTATATAATTTTAAATGTGAACATATTTCTGGGAATCTCTTACCTTCTGAAGTATGTTTTCTGAACTCATAACCAGTGTTCTGAATTTTTCTTATCAGGAACACTACATCACCTTATCTGTACCAAGCTTTTAATCAGCTAGTTGATTAGGTAAAAATTTTTGTTCTCAAGTAATATAATTTTATTGATCATCTCAGATTTTACATTGTTAAGTGAATGTTGTTTCTCCTCATTTTTAGAAATTTACATCCTTATTCCATGATTCAAAATGATTGGTAAAATCTAAACTCTTTAGATTCTTTCAAGTATCTGACTCATTCTTCTGAAAATTTCTATTTAAAAATTGCAATCTATCATTAATATCACAAAAAATAAATTTGTCATAAAATATTTGAGATTTTTATAAGAAAATTTTGGCCATCTAAATTCCTATCTAGAAATTATAACTCTCAATATTTTAATTTGTTTCCATCGCTTTTTAAAAGAAAGATAACTTTTTAAAATGGGATTATATTATAATATTTTTTTATAATATACTTACTACATTCAAATACATGGTGTAAATCTCCTATCTAAAATTAACTGAGAAATATGGTAACTGACAATAAATATATGATAGTCTCCCTTATTCGCAGTTTTATATTCCAGTTTTAATTACTCATGGCCAACCATGTTCTGAAACTATTAAATGGAAAAATCAGGAAATAAATAACTCATAAGGTTTAGATGACACACAATTCTGAATAGTATGATGAAGTCTCACATCATCCTATTTCTGCTTAGGAAGTGAACCATCCCTTTGTCCAGCACATCCTGTTGTATATAGTACCTGTCCATGTCACATAGTCGCCGTCTCAATTATCAGATTGGCTATGGCAGTGTTAAGGGCTTGTGTTCAAGTCATGTTTATTTTGCTTAATAATAGCCCCAAAGCACAAGAGTGGTAATGCTGGCAATTTGGTATGCCAAAGAGAAAGTGCTTCTTTTAAGTGAAAAAGTGAAAGTTCTTGATCTAATAAAGAAAAAAAATCATATGCTGACATTGCTGAGATCTACAGTAAGAACAAATTTTCTGTGAAATTGTGAAAAAGGAAATTCATGCTAGTTTTGCTGTTACATCTCAAAAATAATGATTATAGTGTATGATAAATGTCTAGTTAAGATGGAAAAGGCATTAAATTTGTGAGTGAAAGACATAAACAGAAAACTTGTTCCAACTAATGGCAACATGTTGCACCAGAGTGTTGAGGCTATGTGAAGACTTCAGTGAGGACTCTCCTGAAATGAGTGACACTAAGCCATTTCCTGCAATTAAGGGATGACTGCACAGATTGAGGAATAGGTTTGGACTAAAATATATAAAAGTCATTTGGGAGGTTTCATCTGTCAATAAAGATATTATTACCACATATCCAGCAGAATTTAAGAAATTAAGGAGAAATTGTACCATCCAAAATAAGTCTTGAATTGCAGTGAAACTGGGCTCTTTTGAAAGAAAATGCCTAATAGCACCTTCATTCATAAGAGTGCAAAAGAAGCGTCAGGACTAAAACATGGAAAAATAGATTAACTGTGGTATTTTGTAGCAACACTGCAAGGCATATGATAAATAAGGTGTAATATAAAGAGTGAAGAACACATGTACTCTCAAAAACAAAAACTATATTTTTGAGAGAGACCACAGCCACACAACTTCTATTACAGCATATTATTATTATAATTGTTCTATTTTGTTAGTAGTTGTAGTTGTTGATCTCTTACTGTGTCTAATAAATAATTTAACTTTATCATAGGTATGTAAAGATAGAAAAAATCATAGCATATATAAAGGTCAAAACTATCTGCAGTTTCAGGTATCCCCTGAGTATCTTAGAACATGTGCCCACAGATAAGAGGGCACTGCTATAAAAGGATAGGGTAGGCTAGAATGATGGTGGAAAACTTCATAAAAGACAGCAATTTTGAGGTAGCAATTTTTATCCTCTTTTCACAATGCTTCCTTTTTTTCTTTGTCTTTACCATGGACCCTCCACTCCTCTATGACAGGATTATATTGATGTTGGCTGTGGCCATGTGATTTGCTTTCACTATGAAATGTGGCCAGTGATGGCTTGTTGTCTCTTATTTTGGGAGAGTCTTTCTGAAGACACAGAGGCTCAGCACTTTCTGATGTGACCTGTTGCTATCAATTGGAACATGTTTTCTGTTCACGTCTTCCACCCACAAATTTAATGACTTTTCTGTCCTATAAACACATATCATACACTGTGACCATAATGTTGGAGTCCTGAAATAGACCTTAAGAAAAACCATGTTCTTTTTGCTCTCTTGTGCTTCTACATGAGACCATCATGTTCAGTTCACTGAAGGGCCCAGAATAAGGCATCTTATAAAGACCTGAACCCAATCTGCAACTTGAAGCTAAACCCATCTGAGTTTAGCAGAAATTACCCAAATCCCCATAATCTGTAGAACTGTAAGAAAAGTAAATGTTTGTTGTTATAAGCCACAGAATTTGGGTGTTATTCATGTCTCAATTGCCCCAATATCTGACAAAGGCATGTTGTGAGGGTCATGAATTGTAGCATCTTCCTTTCTGTTTCCACTGTTGCTGGCTCAGCTCTGGCTTTCATCTCACCCCTTTGAATTGTTTAAAATGCTTCCTATGTTTCTCATCTGTATTAGCTAAAGTAGTCTAATAGCTGTTAGAAGTCAATCCAAAATGTATAGGTTTCAAACATAAGTCTACTTCTTGCTTACATTACTATACCATTATAAATGGGTGAATGACAATCATTTGTGGGCCCAGAATGATGAAAATTTTTCAGTCTTTAACATTTAGTTTCCACCATGGCCCTCTGGGCCTTCTCCATTCCAGCCAGCTAGGGGGGGAAAAAAAAGAGTATGAGAGAGTAAAATATGTTTTTAATGGACTAAACCTGGTACTAGCGTCCATCATTTCTGTCCACATTCTATTACTTTGAATCCAATAATATGTGATATGTAGATGCAAGGTAGCCAGAAAAATGCAGCTTTAGTTGCATTTATTTTCTTTTAGGACAAAGAAAATATGAATATTGATGAGCAGCTCACAATCTTTGTGATGCCATCACTTGTTTAATGTACTTTAATCTAGAGTTATTAATCCTAAAACTCCAATGTAATATTACCTATCCACTTAAAATCTATGGTTCTAAGAGTTTAATCTTATGATTGCCTAAGGGTTTAATGTAAAATTTAGCATAAATATGCAATTTCCATGTATGTAGCTTCTGTTGACATCCAGTACCAATCTTGTAGCATAAGAGAACCCCGCACTTCTTTGATTTCTTCAGCATATGATCCTATCACCCCAAAACATTAGCAGCAGTGTAGAATCTACCTATAGTTTCATAGGAGTGGCAGAGCACATTCACCATCAGCAAACAGTTCAATAAATCCTAATCCCACATTTTAATTCTCTAACAAAGTCTTTTTTCAGCGGTGAGGCCATTTGGGGCCTTTTTAATTAGCCCCTAAACTTTCCACAGATTTTCTCCTCTACTTATATCAACTCTCTCTGCCCATGCCTTTCTCATACATCTTAAAATAGACCAGATGTACTGAACATGCATACCTATACTTGCCTTAGTTAAGAACAATAATAGTAAAGACCCTTTAACTGCTGATTTGACCCTTTAACTGTCATGAGGTATGATAAATCGCATTTTCCTCCCATGTTATATAGAAGACCTTTCAGGCTGGCTCTTTTTTTTTTTTTTTCATTTTTTCCTCTAGTTTTGCCCTTCATACCTCCTATTACACTCAATGATGCTAAATTCCTCACTATCCCTTGAAGATACAATGGATTTTTGTTTGTTTGTTTCATGTCTCTGAGCCTTAAGTGAAAATATAGACCCACACAAAATTCTTCTGCCTCTGCACAGCAAGATCCCACAAACTCAGAGTGCTGGTTCAAATGTCTCCTTCACTGTGGAGTATGACCTGCCCTCATTCCACTGTCCCCACCATCTCAGAATTCATTGTTCTTTCTTCTGTGTTCTTGTAAAATTACGTACAAACTTTGTTTAGTATGTTATCCAGGTATCTTGCTCCCCAGAACAGAGAGACCTTGTCATTTTTGAATTCTCAGCTTAGAACCTAACTTGGGCTTGAAACACAGTTTCT
>PVHX01014385.1:0-50271 GCA_004024805.1 Geosciurus inauris
ATTTGGTGAAATGTTAATAGAGACTCCATTAACAAAGAGGAAGAAAGCAAATTAGAAATATTTTTCTTTGATTTTATAGTTTAAAAAAAAAAAAGCATTTTGTGAATGAGATTAAACTCCTGTATCTCACCCTGCATGAAACACAACTCAAAGTGGATCAAAGACTCAGGCACAAGAACAGAGACCCTGGGGCTGGGGTCGTAGCTCAGTGGTAGAGCGCTTGCCTAGCATGTGTGAGGCACTGGGTTCAATCCTCAGCACCATATATAAATAAATAAATAAAGGTATTGTGACCATCTACAACTAAAAAAAAAGAAAAAGAAAAAAAAAAAACAGAACAGAGATCCTGCCCCTAATAGAAGAAAAAGTAGGCACAAATCTTTACCATGTCAGCCTAGGACCTGACTTCCTTAACAAGACACAGAAAGTGCAAAAAATAAAATCAAGAATCAATAAATTAAGCCAGGCGCAGTGGCGCACACCTGTAATTCCAGCACTTAGGGAGGCTGAGACAGGAGAATCGTGAGTTCAAAGCCAGCCTCAGCAACGGCGAGGTGCTAAGCAATTCAGTGAGACCCTGTCTCTACATAAAACACAAAATAGGGCTGGGGATGTGGCTCAGTGGCCGAGTGCCCCTGAGTTCAATCCCCAGTACCAAAAAAAAGAAAAAAAAAAGAATCGATAAATGGTATGGATTCAAACTAAAAAGCTTTTCCTCAGCAAAGGAAATAATCAGTAACATGAAGAAAGAGCCTTCAGAATTGGAGAAAATCTTTATCACATGCACCTCAGAAAGAGTATTAATCTTTAGGATATATAAAGAACTCAAAAAACTTAACATCAAAAAAAAAAAAAAACCAAGCCGGGCGCGGTGGCTCACACTTGTAATGCCAGCACTTTGGGAGGCTGAGGCAGGAGAATCGGGAGTTGAAAGCCAGCCTCAGCAATGGCGAGGTGCTAAGCAACTCAGTGAGACCCTGTCTCTACAGAAAACACAAAATAGGGCTGGGGATGTGGCTCAGTGGTCGAATACCCCTGAGTTCAATCCCCAGCACCAAAATACAACAACAACAACAACAACAAAGAAAAACCAATCAATAAATGGACTAAGGAACTGAACAGACATTTCACAGAAGAAATACAATTGATCAACAAATATATGAAAAAATATTCAACATCTTTAGCAATTAGAGAAATGCAAATCAAAGCTAAGATTTCATCTTAGCCCAACACGGTGGCGCATGCCTGTAATCCCACTTTGGGCGGCTGAGACAGGAAGATCGCGAGTTCAAAGCCAACCTCAGCAACAGCGAGGCAGTAAGCAACTCAGTGAGACCCTGTCTCTACATAAAACACAAAATAGGGCTGGGAATGTGGCTCAGTGGTCGAGTACCCCTGAGTTCAATCCCCAGTACCAAAAAAAAAAAAAATCTGCTTTTAAGAAATTGTGTGCTGGGCCCAAGAATGCCAGGAAGTCATGTCACCTGCTACCTGGAATTCCAACACACATTCTGTATTTGGATGTGAAGGACACATTTCCTCTCTATGCTCTCTGCCATTGACACCATGTTAGCTGTTCTAAGTAACATGTCTTGTTTTAGAATTTCAGCATATATGCTTCTCATTCAGTATTTGTTAAATAGCAGGCTGGGGATGTAAATGAAAGGTTGAATGTTTGCCCAGCACGTGTGAGGCCCTGGGTTCCATCCCCAGGACCACCGAAAATATATATAAATATAAATATTTGTTAAATAGTAAACATGTGAATGAAATAATGATAATCCTAACAATGGTGTTGTTAATAAGGACTAACACTCGATGGGGGCTTGCTGGGTGCCACATGTCTCCCTAACAGCTTTGCATTTATTAACTCATTTAATGGTCCCAACAATGATCCCCAATTTATACATAAAGGAACCAAGGCTCAAAGATGAAAAGAATTTTTGTATTTACATTTTGAGATCTCAGATCCAAGCTTGGATGTGGTTACTCTGAGACTCAGAAGAGAAGATGCCCAATTACATTCACAAATCTAATTTTTAAAAATAACTGCCAGTTATGGTCTGGGGCTGTGGCTCAGTGGTAGAGCACTTGCCTTGCATGTGTGAAGCCCTGGGTTCGATTCTCAGCACCACATATAAATAAATGAATAAAATAAAGGTCCATCAACAACTAAAAAAATATTTAAAAAAATAAATAACTGCCAGTTAATGGAACTCTTATCTGTGCCAGCCATCATGATAAGGGATTTTCATGCTTTTTTTTTCCCCCAGTACTGAGAAATTGAACCAGGGATGCTATGCAATTGAGATACATCCCCAGCACTTCTTATTTATTTGGGTTTTTCTTTTTTCTTTTCTTTTCTTTCTTCTTTTTTTAGTACTGAGGATTGAACTCAGGGGTATTTGACCACTGAGCCACATCCCCAGCCCTACTTTGCGTTTTATTTAGAAACAGGGTCTCACTGAATTGTTTAGCACCTTGCTGTTGCTGAGGATGGCTTTGAACTTGTGATTCTCCTGTCTCAGCCTCCCAAAGTGCTGGGATTACAGGCGTGTGCCACTGTGCCTCGCTTTATTTTTTCTTTTGAGACAAGGTCTGGCTAAATTGCTGAGGCTGGCCTTGAACTTGTGATCCTCCTGCCTCAGCCTCCCAAGTCTCTGAGATTACAAGCGTGCACCACCACACCCAGTTATATTTCCTGTTTGACACAACAGTGATTTAAATAGATGCAGAAACAGGCTCAGAGAGGGTTAAGTGACTTGGCCAAGGAGAGAACCAGGATTATAAAACAGATGCTCTCTTAACTATAGTGCCTCCCTGTGTAGATACAACTTATCATTATCACCACCACCACCACAGAGAATAAAGGCATTTATCTTCAGGGAAATGCAAGTCAAAACCCCAATAAGATACCACTACATGCTCACTAGGTTGGATATAATAAAAAGGCACAATATTAAGTGTTGGAGAGAGTGTGGAGAGACCAGAACCCTCACATTCTGGTGGAAATGTGAAGAGGGGCAACAGCTGTGGGGAATGGACCATCTGTCCCTCTGAAGGTGAAATGTCATCAGCATATGATCCAGCAGTCCCACTCCTAGGTGTATGTCCAAGAGAAATGAGAATGTACCGCCACACCTCAGACACAAAGGTTCATGGTTGCATTTTGTCATAGCCCGAACAAGAAACAACCTTAATGTCCATCAACTGATGAATGGATAAATAAAAGTGACCTATCCTTGCAATGGGCTGTTATTCAGCCATTGGAAAGCATGAAGTACCATACACCATACACGCTACAACATGGATGAACATTTGAAAACATGCTAAAGAAAAAAGGCGGTCACAAAGGGCTGCAAACTGCATGATTCCGTTTCTATGAAATACCTAGAATAGGTAAGTCTGTAGAGACAGAAAGTGGATTAGTTAGTGGGTGCCTGGAGATGAGGGGGATGGAGGAAGGTAGGAAATGATGGCTAAGGGGTGAGGATTCTTTTTGGGAGAGGAAAACGTCTTAAATTGATTATGGTGATAACTGCACAACTCTGAACACACTAAAAACTACTGAATCATACATTTTAAATGAGCAAGTTGTATAGTGTATGAATCTCAATAAACTGTTTTAAAATAATAAAAGCAGGGGCAGGGGTTGTGGCTCAGTGGTAGAGCAAGTGCTTAGCATGCACAACACCCAGGGGTTGATCCCCAGCACCAGTCCCACACACGAACAAAAAACAAAACACAAACAAAGGGAGCCTACAGAGGCATTTACAAGCCTGGTCCTATTCCTTCCCCTAAGCATGGTGATTCAGACGCCAGCAATGTCACCAGGTGTACCCTGAAATCCCTGCCCCCTCCCTGGAAATCCGGGTGTCGCCCTGTGTTCCCCACCTTCCCCAGACAGGCCCTGCCTTGCGCAGCCTGGCAGGCCTGGGCTGGCGCTGAATGGAGTCACACTCGCCTCCCTCCGAGGCTTCCTTCTCCCGCAGCCAGCGGGGCTTCCTCCCAGCTGGCTGGGAGAGCGTTTCTCAGGCTTGAAAACCGCAGGGGATCCAGCACCTGAAACTGCGCCTTGGGGTTTCCCCGCTGGGGGGCGCTGCGGAGATTGGCGCACCCCACCCGCCACTTACCACACATAGGAAAAGACGATCACGTGCAAGACCCACTTAATGGTGCCATAATTCATGCTCTGGATCCGGGTGACTTTGTTCGTCTCATACTGGAAAACCTCACTCCAGCTGCAGCAGGCCGGCATCGTGAGAGGCTCGCTTCCTGCTCAGGGCCTTCCAGGTAAGGCCACTGCGAGTCCCCACTGGCCCCCCAGGAACCGCAAAATGAAATATACTCATTCTTAGCGGGAGCCTTTAACTTTGAGCTCCTCCAATGACTGCAGAGTGGGGGCGGGCCCTGGCAGCTGCCCCAGATGTGACTGGGATAAACAAGAAGAACCGAGTCCTACAGGCCTGGCTGGCAGAGGGCCCCGCCCCAGCCGGCCTCCCCCAGACGCCTGCACAAAGATGGTGTTCAGAGTGCGCACATTTTTAGGATTCTCCCTTTCCCCTTTTTCCTTTCGCTTTTTTGAACTCACTTCATTTGGGAGAAAGGGGCAGCCCTTCAAATGTCATGAGACCCAATACTTCCATTGTGCCTCCAGAAAGGGCCTGGATCTTTCCATTGCCTCAAACCCCACCCATAGATTGACTGATTCATTTCTACAGCTCTTTATTCAGCCCCAGATGTATAGGAGCACTTCTTGAATGAAAGTGTCTCCTTTTCCTTCCCCCGCCCCTGACAGTACTCTGGCAGATGATGGGGTACTTCATTTTTATGCTGAATCTCTCCCAGTTGAGCCTTTAGATTTACTCTCCAATCCTCCTCTGTGCCCTGGGAGGTGGACCCATGACAGTCCAGTCAGCCTCAGATCACCAGGAACTAAGTCGCAGTCCAACAGAACTATGTTTCTTGACCTTCCGCTGAGCAAGATGCCCCACCACAGGAGCCCAGGACATCACCAAACAAAGGAGACGAGGTTCCTGTAGGATTCCGAGGAAGGTAGAGTTGAGATGGAATCGTGTTGCAGTAGGCTCAGAGGAAAGCAGGCAACTTCAAATATAGATGGCAAAGGGGACCCAGGGCCCTGTTTCCTTCGAAGCAATAAAGTCAAGATCAATGTCAAGCCTTGCATCCAGAAACCCTTTGTTCAGAGCTCTGCACCCCTGAGGTGCACACAGAGGTACTTCTCTGGGTCAAAGTGACATAGATCCTTCAGGCAATAGTGAAATATTTTGTTCTAAGTCATATCACTGCAAATAGCCAAGTTTCTGACCATGTGTGATTTCAGAGGGGCATGTTTCTCAGGGAGGAAGAAAGCAGCGGTCTGTCAAAGATGGGGCTGGGATATTATCACTTCATAGCTACAGAGATATATTGTTCCCTGTTATCTTTGTGGCTGACTTTATCCATTTTCCTGTTATTCCAGGCTAGCAAAGGGGCCAGGAAGATTTTTTTGCTTTTCCAGTCTGAGCTAATTTGTTCTTTCTCACCCAGATAAGCTGCATCAGGGCCTCCCTGGCTTCTAGGTCAGGCGACTGGAGAATAGAGATTGGATGTGAGTCTTGTGGCTCCTCCCTGCTCAGCTGCATGTTGGTGCCATGTCTGGCCACCACTCTCTCCTTACCTGGGGGATGTCAAGGGTTCCCCACTGTTGCCAGCCCCAGCCCCACTGTCCCTCGGTGCTTTTTCTTAACTCTGCCCACACCTTTGTAAATGGTCCCCTCATTCATTACTCCACCTGAGTATGTGACAGCTCTCCTGCTAGGGCTCTGAGTGACACAGCAGTCTTTATCTGTAAAAACAGGAGATGAACAGGACTCCCATTAGGCAGTAAATCCTGATGGTTAGAACTCTGGCTTCAGGGAGATAGCTGCCCGGCTTCCAGTCCTGCCTTTATGCCTTAACAACTCTGTGACCTTGGACTGCTCTGTTCGTTCATTCATTCATCCCCAAGAGCGCCCTGCATATAGCTGTGAGCAGGCAGACAAGTCCAATGTCCATCCACGGATAAATGGATCAACAGAGGTTTCATCAAATCAACATATTCAAAGAAATGTGATTTAGGCATAAAAAGGAATAAAGCGCTGACACATGCTACAACGTGGGTGAACTTGAGAACCTCATGCTAAGTGAAAGACGCCAGACACAGAATCTCTTATGATTCCGCGTATAGGAAATGTTGAGAGGCGGTCGAGCGCCTCAGTGCGGCATCACTCCTGCCATCTGCCACTGAATCTTCCACATTCTTCCCTCCCTGCTTCGGCCCTCTCTCCCATTTCGCCATCACCACCACTGCACCGTGAATGCCATTCTCAGTAAGGTTACCAACAACAACTCGGTTGCCAGATTTCGTGGATGTACTTCATTCCTTGTTTTACTTGACCCTTGGGCACGTTCAACACCATCAACCATTCTCTGCTTCTTGGAGCAATTTCTCTGTTTGACTTCTATGACTCCCCTAGGTCCCACATTCTCCTGGTTTCTCACTTTTACTTTTATGATTCTGTCTTATCTTTCTATAGCTCTCTTCTCTCCATAATTATCAGTTCTAGCAATTCTTTCTGAGCGCTTTTTGTGTTGCTAGCAGTCAAGACAGGGGAAATGATGCTGAAACAACAAAGCACCCTCAGCATCTCCTGGCTTAAAACAGTGATGACTTATTTCTCATTCACCTTACATGTCCATTACAAGTCACCCAGAAGGCTCTGCTCTCTGTTGTCACTCAAGAACAAGGCTAATGGAGCAACCACTGTCTTCCACCCTTGAATGAGAACACCGGGGGACTCACAGAGGAATTATATGCTGTGAGTTAGAAATGATGCACGTGCTGGGCATGGTGGCGCAGGCCTATAATCCCAGCGGCCTGGGAGGCTGAGGCAGGAAGATTGCGAGGTTATAGCCAGCCTCAGCAACTTAGCGAGGTGCTAAGCAACTCAGTGAGACCCTGTTTCTAAATGAAACACAAAAAAAGCGCTGGGGATGTGGCTCGGTGGTTAAGTGCCCCTGGGTTAAATCTCCAGTACCAAAACAAAAAGAAAGAAGGAGGGGCTGGGATTGTGGCGCAGTGGTAGCGTGCTTGCCTAGCATGCGTGAGGCACTGGGTTCGATTCTCAGCACCACATAAAAACAAAGATATTCTGTCCACCTACAACTAAAAAAATAAATAAATATTTAAAAAAAAAAAAGAAAGAGGGAAGGAAGAACACATCTGGAAGAACACACAAGGTGGCCTCTGGGGAGGGAACTTGGGAAGTGAGTGTTTGACAGGACACTTACCACCTGTGTACATGATTGCCTTTTTCCCAAACACTGAATTGAAAATCTGTATCTCCAGACCAAACCTGCCTTCTGGGCTCCACGCTGGTACTGTCTCTGAACCTCTGAGTCTAAATATCCCGACACATAGCAAGTCCCAGCTTCCAAATGGAACAGCTTCCTGCAGAGCACTGCTGCAGATGAGCACTAGGGAGGAGAGAGCGCTGGAGAGGAGAGAGTGGAGATGGGCTACTGTTCCTGCAGGCTCGGCCCTGAGAGGAAACAGGCAAGGTCTTAATGGGGCAGGGAGTTGAGGGAAGATCGAGAGAGAGGTGGTTAAGATGGAAGCATTTGAGCCATTCAGAGAATATGATGGTCTGGGCGGGATGTGGAGAACGGTGCTCCCTGTTTGGGACATGGAAAGCCAGGTGAGTGGAACAGGGATTGGGGGTTTGGAGAAGGACTTTTTTGGTACTGGGAATTGAACTCAGGGGCACTCAACCACTGAGCCACATCCCCAGCCCTATTTTGTGTTTTATTTAGAGACAGGGTCTCACTGAGTTGCTTAGGGCCTCACCATTGCTGAGGCTGGCTTTGAACTCGCGATTCTCCTGTCTCAGCCTCCCTAAGTGCTGGGATGACAGACATTTGGAAAGTGACTTTCTTAGTCAGGGTGTGTGTGTGTGTTTCTGCTTACAAGTTACTGAAAGTCAAGTGACTTTCCTCAGTGGAAAAGGGAGGTTTTGTTTTGCTTTGTTTTTTGAGAGAATGGTCACTGATGTCACGAACTCAAGTACAGGAGCTGGGGCGCAGTGGCACACTCCTGTAATCCCAGTGTCTCAAAAGGCTGAGGCAGGAGGATCAGGAGTTCAAAGCCAGCCTCAGGAACTAATTGAGGCGCTAAGCAACTCAGTGAGACCCTGTCTCTAAATAAAACACAAAAAAGGGCTGGGGATATGGCTCAGTGCTTGAGCACCCCTGGGTTCAATCCCAGGCACAAAAAAAGAACTCAAGTGAAGGAAATGTGGCCCAACCACATGAAAACCTATTAATAGAAACAGAAACTAAGCTGCCCTGCACTGGGCTTGCTCTTCCTTCTGTCTGTAGCTGTGTGGTCCCTCTTCTGTCTCTCTGGACACCCACTGCCAACACTGGTTTTCTCTGCTTCTCTGAGGGTGTCCAAAGCTCCATGCAAGCTGCCCAATTCTGGAATCTGGGTCGGGGGTGGTGGTGGTGAATCTGATTTGTCTAGCTATTGATCTGTGGTCCAATCGGATATGGCTGTGGGTAGGGCATAGAATGGACTTGGCATCTAGGGCAGCCTTCATAAGAAGAGGCAGGAGGCAGGCCAGAAGGAAGGGAGGGAGGGAGGGAGAACAGTGGGAGGGCTGGCTGTCAGAGAACAGAGGCTCCAAGGCTGGGGCACTGCTGGTTAAATGCCCCAGTTCCTCGCTCTCAGGTGGGACCTCTAGGAGGCTGGCCCAGGCCATCGTTCCAGAGGTCTCAAGTGGGACTGAGCCCAGATGCCCCCAGTCGTACCTGCCCTTTCTGTTTCCTGCATTGGCCGTCTTCTCCTCCCTGGCCCATTTACCCACTCCCTTCCTGGTGGCACCCCCAAATAAACTACCTGCACCCAAATCCTTGGTGATGTGTGTATGGGGGGGCAATCTCATTCAGACTTATGTGTGTCAGGAGTCTGGAATTTATCCTAAGAGCAATAGGTGGGCGTACCAGGTGTATGAAGAGGGGCATGGCAGGATGTCATTTGCACCCTCGTGAATCCCTTCTGGAATGAGCAGAGGGGCCAGGAGCGGGAGCTGTGGGTCTGCCCAGGCTGTGGGTACAGTGACCTGGAGGGGGCCGAAGAAGGACACCAGTGCCTTGACTGAGAAGAGGTCCCTGGGAGGGGAGGAAAACAGGAGGCAGCATGCACCCGAACCCACGGGAAGAGCATGATGCGAATAAGCCAGTGGCCACAGGAGGACTTACAAGCCTGGCTAAAGCCGTGTGGGTAAAGCAGTGCTGGCGAGCAGGTGACAGACTGATGGACCAGGAGAGGCAAGTATTCAACACAAAGGTAGGTGGGAGCCTGATGTATGATAAAAAGATTTAAAATCAGCGGAGAAAGAAATTACTCCAAAATAGGATCTCGGAGCCCTTGGTTAACCATATGGGGGAGGGAGAATGTGGTGCTCAAACTTGTCAGATTTGAAAAGACACGTCAGTGATGGGAATGTCATGGAACCACCAGAAGTGAGCTGAATTGCTACACAAAACGGGACATGCAAGTCACACGCAGTCTGTACTAAGGTAGAAAATACTAATATGGCCAGGCGCCCTTTAAGATAACTCACTCTCAGGCTGAGGTTGTGGCTCAGTGGCAGAGCGCTTGCCTTGCACGTGTGAGGCACTGGGTTCGATCCTCAGGACCACATAAAAATAAATAAACAAAATAAAGACACTGTGTTTATAAAAAAAATAAAAATAAATAAAATAACTCTCGGGGACATCACACCCTCCTCTACCTGGTTGGTGTTTGATCCTTCCTCTTGTTCAGACTTCATACCCATGTCAGTGCCAGTCTGGCTTGGCAACAGCGGCATGAGTCTTACCGTTGCTGGGGTGTGCCACCTGTCAGCTGTGGATCACCGCAGCTTCTCTCTCAAGAACTAAAAAAAAAGTCAAGGCGATATTTTCCCCACTATATTTGTACCTTTCCAACCCCCTCTCCCTGCCTTCTCACCCTCTAATTCAGAATTTTTAGAATTGATTGGTCAGGAGTTTCCTGCTTAGTGATGTCAGAGGGTTAGCAGAAAACTGAGGACTCTGGTCTTCAAACTTGCTTTTCTTCCATTTGCTCCACACGGGCGCTGGCTGTACAGCAGCCTCTCCCGCACGGGGCTGTTCACATGTGGATTAGTTAAAATGAGATGAAATGAAAACATCCAGCCATTCAGTTGCACCAGCTCTGCTTCAATGCCCACACGACAATGATGACACAGAACACTGCTACCCCTGCAGAAAGTTCTACTGGACAGCAACAGGCTATGTTTGAGGGAGGGAGGGACAGGTGAGTCCAGACACAGCTGAATGAGAAAGGTGGAGACAGATGGCATCTGTTTCCTGATTGAATGAGGAGGAGGGTTGCCTGACAAGAGCAAAGCGGAGGCCCAGGGCAGGAGGGGGCCGAGGGAGGAGGATTCAGAGGAGTTGCTATGGTGAGAAGAGAGCCAGCAGGGAAAACAGGAACTCCAGGCTGCGTTGAGACTTAGAAACTTTGCGTTTGACAACAAGTCTCTATGAGGAGATGAAGACAGGCCTGGGCCTCCCACCCACACCATCCGCTGCCCCCCTCTATGCCCAGCCACCCACCTTGCCAAGTGCTTCAGCTGGCTTAGGATTTGTGATCATTGGCATCATCTATGTTTCTTATGGCCATCTACATTTGTTCCTGAAATAGTGTAAGCCAAGTATGTCCCTTGACTAGCCAGGCCCAAGACACAGGAGCAGAAGGCTGGCTGTATTTCCCTGCCTCCCTTCCCCCAGAGTCACCTTTCTCTGGATCTTGCCATCCCCACAACGCAGGGCAGAATGCTCCTCTTTGTTCCCTAACTCAACCCAGGCATGAAGAATGACGGTTCATGCAGGTTATTCTGGGTGTAAGTGCTCTACTCTTGCTATGAATGCTGGATTTATCCTAACCCCGGGATCTCTCCTGCACTCCTCGCCACGTGAGCCAGATACACGTGCTAGCCTTGGGAACTGCAGCAAATCTATTTCCTAGTCAAGACAGCCAGCCATGTCGCACAGCTGAGGTGTTCTGCAACCCTAAATGCCAAGGCGGGGATGGATGGGGGAATGGAGGCTTTCATGCCAATGATGGGGGGCAGAGAGGAACCTGACATTTCTAGGGGATGAAGGGCCTGTGGTTTTCTTTATCTGTCTAAGCAGGACAGGTAGGAAAACAGAAGAAAAGGAAACTTATATTCATCCAAGATTAGGTTTTTGCTGCAAATTGAAAATGATGTTATATAGTGTGTTTTTGTCTGAAGGAGTGGAGTGCTTGACCCAAGTTGCCTTAAACATGAAATAAGGTATTACTGCATGGAATAGGATATCCTGGGGGAAGGTGAGCTTCAGAGGGGTTGTGTTAGTAGTTTGACTACATGATCAATGACCCAGGACCTTTCTGTCCCTCTGCCCTGTCCTTTCTGTTGAGTTCAGCCTCAGAAAGAAAGACCATCTGTTATTCTGTCTCTACATTGGGAGATCTTTCAGAATCCTCTTCTCTCCCATCACCCTAGCCTCTAGTGCTAAAGCCAGTCACACACTCTTCCTCTCTTGGCAAGAGACAGGAAATGACCACAACCAGCTTAGACTGGGCTGTTGAGGAGTCACTCACCATATCTTCCATCTGGGTACTGGCAGGAAAATGGAAGTAAGGAACATAGAATCGATGCTGGACAGAGGAGGGAGCAAAGGGAGCAGGGAGAAGAGAGAAGGGCCAGGGGCTTCTGGAGCTCAAGAACTGCTACACTGTGATAATCAGAAGAACAGAGGATCCAAGCCTGTGGTCAGGCAAATATAAGAGTTTAGAGAAGATAAGTCCCAGGAGGAACTGGGGTCCAGGCTCTGGTCAAGAGAGATGGTAGCTAAAATGGAGTGGAGGCAAAGGTCATTGGAATGAGGAAGGGCGGGCACTGAGGACCAGGAGGCTGGCTGGGTCTTGGGTCAGCCTCGCAGTCACTGATGTCATCAATGAGGTGGTAAGAACTGGGGTGGGATGGGCCACAGGATGGACCTGATGCCAAAGGCTTCTGAGCAAAAGGGTTGATGGTCAGTTGATTGGTTGATAAGTGGACATCATCAAAGAGAAGGTGTAGAAGGTGGCACAGTCAGGGACCATGAGCCTCAGAGTTCACTCATAGAGGACCTTGGCTCTGCAAGCACACTTGGGGAGCAGAGAGGACACCCCAGGAGCGGGAAAGGGACGAGCATCCTATAGGTGGGGACTGTCAGGGAGGGTCCAGGTCTTAGAAGGACAGGAGGTAGTGAGAACTCCATGTGCAGAGGCCACTCCTCTTTCTTCATCTCACCAGCTGGAAGGAGAAGCTGACGATGAGCTGTCTTTGACTTAGAGTGAGGAGCCCATACTCCTAACCCACAGCAAGTACAAAACGGCCCTGCCTGAGTGTCCATTCATCCCCGGAGCTCATCAGTAGCAGACACTCCTGGAGGCCCATGTGAAACCCATTCTCCTTTTCTTTGATAAAAGAATCTCCAATAGCGTTCAGATTGCAAATCCTTGGGAAAGATGACCATCCCTGGTTAGAAGTGTCATGCTAATCCCGCTCTTCCTGTGGGCAGCTGTAGGCGATGCGTGTGAAAGTGGGTGTGGCCACTAAAACACGAGGAGGAGATTGTTAGGTGACTTCCAAAGGACGACATCACTCCTAAGAAAGACTCCAGAGAGGAGACAGTCTTTCTGATGTCACATGCGCTGGATAGCAGAGCAGGATGATGGCAAGAACTTGGATGAAGTTAACTAACTCTGGGGCCACCCTACCTCAGGACTTCTGATTTATGTTAAGTCATTTTGATGCGATTTATTTTTTAACTCATAACCAAAGCATTTTGAGATGACCAGACAAATGGGTGAATAGCACCCGTGCAGCACAGACATAGGCAAGAACCCAACTTTTGCGAGGCAGCCTGCCTGGGTGCCGGGGTGGACCTTCAGTCCAGCACCTGACAGCTCACCCGCTCTGTCACCCTTCCCTTGATGTACTTGCTTTGGCTGCTCTTGGTCACAGATGGGCCCTGGGACATGCTGCTAGAATGTGTCTCAGGCATCTGCCTTTGTGCTGACCCAAAGCCTCGGTCCCCTTTTGCACCCCCAGAGAGTTCTTCCGGCTTCTAATTTAGGCCAACTAACGTGTAAAGAGTCTGTCACTCAAATGGTGGGTGGGTGACTGCCTCCAACTTTCCAGAAACCACAAGCTCTTCTTTTTCAAAATTCTGGTAGATACACATAACATAATCTTTTTTAAAAAATGTTTTTTAGTTGTTGACGGACTTTTATTTATTTATTTATATGTGGTGCTGAGAATCGAACCTAGTGCCTCACACATGCTAGGCAAGTGCTCTGCCACTGAGCCACAACTCCAGCCACATAACATAATCTTTACTATTATAATTAAGTATACATTTCAGTAACATCAAGTACAACCATCACTGTCTATCATTGCCCATTTTCTGTTGAGATAACAAAATACTGGGACTGCGTAATTTATAAAGAATACAAGTTCATTTAGCTCCTAGTCTTGGAGGCTGGGAAGTCCAACAACTCAGTGCTGGTATCTGCTTGGCATCTTGTGGCCTTGGCATCACAGGACGAGATGTGATCCTTGGCGTCACAGGACGAGACAGAGCAAATGTCTCAGCTTGGGTCTCTCCTCCTCCTCTTTTAAAGCCACTGATGCTATCACGGAGTCCCCAACCTCTTGACTTCCTCTAATCCCAACAGTCTCCAAATACCATACAAATCTGGAGATTAGGATTCCCACCATGAGCTTGGGGAGACACATCCAAACCATAGCGCCATGCATTTTTTTTTTATCACTCTAAACTGGAACTTCATGCCCTCTGTGCCCCTGCCCCACACCATCCCGGGACCCACCACTTCACCTTTCACCTCTACGAATTTGACTATTGTAGGTGCCTCACAGAATTGGAATTGTGCAATATTTGTGCTTTTGTGTCTGAGTGCTTCACCTGGCAGGCTTGATCTGGGTTGTAGCATGGGTTAGAAGGATTTCATTTCAGAATCCATTTCTTTTAAATAATATACCAGTGTATGAACTCGCCACATTTTGTTTATCCATTCATCTATCCGTGACATTTTGTTTCTGCCTTTTTTGGCGTTGTGAATAATGGTGCTGTGAGCAAGGGTGTACACATTTCTGTTCATATTCCTGCTTTCAGTTCTTTGGGGGACGTTTAGTCACCAGTGGAACTGCTAGATCACATAGTAATTCCATATTTAAAGCTTTTGGGGAAACAAGTGTTGTTTTACGTTTTTTTATTTAATCTACCACAATATCCACGTGGGCCCAACAGCATCTCCTTTTCAACCCCGATGCTGAAAACCTTGCCCCCGGGGAGAGGAAACATCTTCCCTGTTTCCTCATAATAAGGCACCTCCTCTCTCATTAAAGCCAAGATGAAAGCCATCAAATTCCAGCAGGGCATTCTGCTACAGAGCACAGAGGGGAAAACGGAAGAAAGCCACGCTGAAGAGATGGGAATTTAGGCCATGAAACTGAGGGGGGGGACACAAGGGGGAGAGCAGCTGAGGCTGGGGTGGGGGGGCCGCCAGCTTGGAGGCTCCCTGGAGAGGTCCTCCCTGGAGAGGTCCCTTCTTGTTTTTCCACAAGATCCCATCTTCTATAGTTCCCTCTGAGTACCCACAAAACGAGCCCTCCTTGTGTGATGTAGTGTCCCTGAGCATCTATGCCTACAACCAAACTTCACTAAAGCACAGCCTCATTCTCTGAACCCCCCAAATTAACAGCACCTTTCTGTCAATGATGCTGACTTGCTGGGGACTGTTTTGTTGAATCGGGGACGGGACATTCATCAGAATACCTCAGTCCAGCTCAGGAGCTCCGGGCTGGATGGAGAGGCCTATAGAATAGGAGGATTGGGGCGACGTCAAGCTGGGGCACAGAGACGGTGCCGTGGGATAAAGCAAGTTCAGCAAACAGGACGAGAGACCAGAGCCAAGGAGCCAGAAGAGGCCAAGTTTGGGATCCCTGGAGGCCCCAGGAAGAAGGGGTGCAGAGAAGACCTGGGCTCTGCCTATCTGCTGGCAGGGGGGGGGGCAGCTGGGGAACCCAGGTCCCCACCTCTGCACGGCACCCTGCCGTTCACTGCTCTCAGCAACACTCCCTCTTCTCAAGGCCCATCTTCTCCAGCTTTCCCTCTCTCTGGCTTTTTCCCTACCCACCCTCATTTCCCTTGTGCCTAGAACAGTCTCCCACTTAGCATCTGCCTGAGGGTCCTTTGCCTCCCTTCTCAGCTCCACCTGGCACTCAGCTCCTCTGATTGAGAGCGAGTCTGGAATCGTATGTCCTTCTTTGCCCCAAGTGACCTTTTAAATCTCGAAGGAAGAAAGGTCCCTGACCACCCAGTTTTCATAAAGGGAAATGTGAGATGATTAATGAGAAGCCCCATGCTTGATACAGAATAGTGTTCAGTGAACTGCAGCTATTAGTAAAGTCATGGGGATAATGATGACGGTGATGATAGTAGATCTTAGCAGATGAGGACGTGCTCAGGGTCACAACCCAGTGTTCTGATATTTAGTTATAGCAAAGAGGAGTAGATTTTCCCACCACGCCCAACTTCCCCTTCCAGCTCAGTCTGAAACAAGCTGACCTCCATCCACATCCATAGCCCTGGCTCATTAGACCTGGGTGGACATCCACCCACATGAGCCAGACTGTTGGCCACTAGTGGCCAAGACCCCAAAGGGATGACATAAAGGGGGAGCACAAGAGTGAAGAGCCTCATATTGTTGTTGTCCCTGGAACAGCTGATTCTTGACCTACCTGGAGCTACTGTTTTTCTGGGAGATTCCATGAGTGCTGTGTCCTTATTAAGAACATTGTTTGCTAGGGCTAATTTGAATAAGTTGTTTTGAACTTACATCTCAATTCAGCCACTTCTGTGTGACAGAGAAAGTTATTTAACCTCCCTTAACCTCCCTTTGCTCATCTGTAAAGGGGACAGTAACACCTATCTTATGATGTGTCTCAATGATGAAATGAGGTAGCATACCCTCATACCAGCTTTTATCAAGGATGTGGCATCTTTATGTCTTTCCTTTCTTTTCCCTAAGGACAATGAGAATGTTTGGATGCAGGCACTCCAACTCCTAAATGAAGGCTTTGATCTCAACTGCACGCAATATAGACCACAAGTAGTCGTGGCCTAAGTAAGGTGGAAGTGGCTTTCTTTCTCATGTAGTCTGGATAAAGATGATCCAGGGATGACATGGCAGCTCTAGGCAATGAATTAATCCAAGGACCTAGTCTGCCATCTCTAGGATGATGCTCTCAGATGCACAGTCTGAAATGGCTCCCCACCAGGACCAAATTCCAAACAGAAGACTGGAAGGAGGAAAGGAAAAGAAAGGGCATTTTCCTCATTTCAAGGACATGACCTGTCACTTCCACTCGCATCTCATTGGCCAGAACTAGTCACATGGTCATACCTACCTGCAATGCAAGATGGGAAATGTAGTTCTTATTGTGTTGACCATGTTCTCTGCTGAAAGCAGGGATCCACAGTGAGGACAGCCAAGAACTCCTGCCACCAATACCAAGGAAACAGGAATTGTTCCTTGGGGCTGAGGTTATAGCTCAGTGGTAGAGCGCTTGCCTAGCACGTGTGAGGCACCACCTTAAAATAAATAAATAAAATAAAGATATTGTGTCCATTTGCCACTAAAACATTTTTTTTTAAAAAGGTGGGGGGAGATTTCCTGATGACATCATTTGAACATCCTGATCAAGCCGTATCTGGAGCCTGTGCTCCAGCCTGACCAGACTATCATATACTTTCCCCTACTTATGTTGTTTTCTGTTTGTTTGTTTGTTTTTTGGCACCAGGAATTGAACCCAGGGGTACTTTACCACTGAGCCACATCCCCAGCCCTTTTTATTCTTTATTTTGAGACAGGGTCTTTCTAAGTTTCATGGGGCCTTGCTAAGTTGCTGAGGCTGACCTTGAATTTGTGATCCTGTCTCAGCCTCCCAAGCCTCTGGGATTACAGGCGTGTGCCACTGTGCCTGGCT
The DNA here is from genome assembly GCA_004024805.1 of Geosciurus inauris. Lineage (NCBI taxonomy): Eukaryota > Metazoa > Chordata > Mammalia > Rodentia > Sciuridae > Geosciurus > Geosciurus inauris. Next base: position 17,172 of record PVHX01014385.1, read on the forward strand.
TCCTTACTTACGTTTTTAAGAGCATAATATTTTTAGATACTGACACTAAGCAGAGGAATTAGAGTCTAAATCCCAGCTTATTTCATTGAGTTACTTTGGGCAAATTTCTTAACCTTTTTATTATTTTGCAGGGCTGGGGATTAAACCCAGGGCCTCATTCATGCTAGGCAATCACTCTGCTACTAAGCTACATCCTCAGCCCTCTTAACCTCTTTAAACTCAATTTTCTCATCTGTGCCTCTGTACTGGGGACAGGATTCAAGATCACATTTGTGTCGGTAGGAAAATTAACAAAGAGAATATACATGAATGTCATCAGCACATAATAGGTGCTCAAAAAAATCTTCCTTTTACTATCTTTTCATCACATGTCTGCCCAGCAAATACCATTTGGGGCATTCAAAAACCACAAGATTCTTCTAAATCATATCTTTAACATAAGCGGCCATGATGTTTTGCTTTGTTTTGCTTTTTGGTGGTAGAATGCAGACCCTGAGGTCTCAAGCAAGAGTTCAGATCCCAGTACTTATTAGCTATTAGACCTCAGGCAAGTGTCTTAACCTCTCTGAGCTTTCGTTTCCTGGTCTCCCTTACAAAGTAGGACTCAAGATAATTTTCGTAAAGCACTCAGCATTCGATGGGACTTTGGACCTCAGGGCCATGGGTGGCTACCATGGCATGAAGAGAAGCCAAATCGCAATCTGTATTTAGAAAACCCCCACAAACTTAATAAAAATGACACCATAATGGGCGAGTTTCCAGTCCTCATTTTTCTGTCTCTAGAAAAAGCAGAGTCAAGAGTGCCATGTTCAAAACTCCAATCTGTCTATGACTGGCTCTGTGCCCTTGAGCAAGTTCCTTCCCCTTTCTGTGGATCAGTTTCCCAGGGACTCCCTGTCCAAGGATCCTTTCTTCTGGGTAACCATCTGTGGTACCAGGACTGACCAGCAGAGGGAAGCAACGCACCGACATTGACTACGGAGCCTGCGTTGCTGTCACCTGACCTGGGGCAAGAAAATTGTGATGAAATAATATTCAGAGTCTTCTTTTATCCTCAGTGCATAGCCAAAATAAGGTCTTGCCACAATGTACAGCTGAGAAAGCAACCTTAGAGGCATAAACTTAAAAATGCTTCCTATAAATCATTGAGTGGTATATATGGGTCATACCACATCCTAAATGTAGACAGTTTGAATGATAGGAGCACATCACTGCGGGTCTGGAATGCATAGCATCGATAATCCCATACCTCCTTTATGGTTCATGAAGCACAATATCAGGAAATTCTCATCTTATTCTTCCCAGTTTGCAGGTGGGCGAACAGGCTTCTAGAAGTCATGATAGTTGGCTTCGCACTTTTAGAGGCTGTTTAGTGGACTCTGAGAAATATTTGCTTAATAACAATAGAACTTGATGTTTTGCAGCAGTTTTGGTGTGATGAAGTGTAGAAGGTTCTGGTCCACGTTACTGTTTCTTGTTTTGTCAAAGGAACAGAGTCCCCTTCACCATCTCAGAACCCGTACCATTTATTAGCAATTCCTTATGGGGTTTAGATTAGCAGTTCTAATCTAAGCTCAAAAGAGACTATCAGGCCCCTGTCCTCAGCTCCAGATTCTGATGCCCACACCCCAATCACATGCCCAGTCACTATTGTCAATGGTTGTTTGATCTTGTGTGTGCAATGTCTTCAATACACTCCTGGATCTGATAAGAGGCTGTAGCAGAAGAGCATAATTCGAGTGAGTTTAAGCGCTTGAACTTAAGGAACATTGAGCAAATGGCAAGGTGCCACACGCAGCCACTTAACAATGTCAGCAGATTCTCCCTGTGTCTCACTTTCATCCTGTAGCCTTTGCCTTCGAGTGAACTCCCTCATGGCTACAAAATAGCAACTGCATTTCCAGCCATCACACCCAAGGAAGCTAAAGCCTGAGGACCACCAGACACCGTCTTCCTGCATCAATTTACCAAAGCCACCACCCTCCCCAGCCCGTTTGCTCCCTGGTCTCACTGGCCAGAAGTGGATCGCATAGCTCTGCCTAAGCAACGACTCACCAAGGCAATGAAATTGGTATGTGTAGATGTAGACTTCTTGTTCTCTTAGACTTGAACCCCAGGCGACCCTTGTTAGTGTCTGGACATGTCTATGGTCATCACAAGTTGGTGGTGGGCAGAGGCAATGCTACGGGCATCTGCTGGATGGAGGCCAGGGATGCTGCTAGACACCCTCAATACACAGGAGGCCTGGCTAGGCCGAGCTGAGGGTGCACCTCCAGCAGAAGCTCAGGCCTCGCAGCTGCCTCTAAGTACATGGCCCCAGGAGGAGGGAAGATGCGTCAATAGTGAAGCTCAGAGGATATGAAAGAGAGGAAAGGGAGACTGGCTTTGGAGAAGGTAGTCAGCAGTCTCAGTCTTAAGCCTTCCTGCTAGAAATTTAGCTCCCAATAAACTCCACCTCTGACACTGTGTGTGGCCCTTGCTGCTGGCGCTGGGAATACGATAGACTCAGCCCAGGGCCTGGCCCTCGCCGTGCTCATTGTCCAGCGGCACTGCCTTGGGACCGCGGCACAACCTGCTGCATTGCTTTTTGCTACTGCTACCGGAGTCCTAGGCCAGACTCTGGGGCTCCAACAAATTGTACCTTGCCACTCACCCTAAAAATCAAGCAGAAAAGGTAACCGTGAAAATATGAAAAGAACTTTAATCAATGTAGCCGTAACAGAAAGAATAGGGGACCCTCATCCTTATTTTGGGCTTAGCTCCACCTTCAAGGGGCTGATGATGACTTTGAAGATTTGTAGGAAGGGGAAAGAAGGCAAGGGTTAGAGATTTGCACAGCCAGAGGCTTCTCACTGCCAAACAGGTGATCTTGATCAGGTGTGGTCTGGTCCCTCACGATTGCAGGATTGGCCTGGCGAGGCCCTGTCCACCATAACAAAGTGGCTGTTGCCTGAGGGGTAGCTTCCGCTCACCACAAGATGTTTTTCCCCAGAATCCAAGGTGCAAAGGAGGCAGGTAAAAAATGGAAGCAGAGATGCCAAGTCTTAATCCTGCTTTTAGCCACCTGCGGGACATTTTCAGGCACAAGTAAAAAGGCTCAGTCCTTGTTACAGTGTTCTGCACTTCTCCCAGAAAACCATTGGAAGGAGTAAAGAAGCAAAGCCAGAATTGTGGTAACCCCACCACCCAGAGATAGCCACCACTGACAGTTTTTGTTTATTTCCTCCCAGTCTTGGCATTAGCTTCTAGTTATCGCAGTCCACACAGATTATCTCCTCATTTCTTCCTTCAACCCACAGCTCCAGAGCTGAGTGCTGTGGAGCACAGCTCAGATTCTCTTCATACTAGGAATTCCCAGGACAATTTCACTAAAACCAGCGAGGGAGTTGAATCTGGAAGGCTTGCCCTGCACCTTGAAGTTAACCTGAATGAAAGTATAAAGATGACCTTCCAGAGAGAGGAAGAGCATGCTCCAGAAGATGATCCAGAAGATGATCCAGACAGTGGTGTCTCCAGTAGTGTATCTGGTTTCTTGGTGTATCCAGCATTATTACCAGTATGGCCCAGCACCCACCCTTCCTTTGGAGGACTCATTCCTTCTCATTGGCAACCCTCAGCCCCTCTAATTCCAGGTGGTCACATGATTTGAGTCTGGTCAATCCCTGTGGCCAGCAATTGGTTCACAGTGGGCACATTACTGGATCAGGCCAATTGAGACCAATGAGGCTCAGTTGTATTTGTAGGAACTGTCTGGAAGAAAAAGCTCTCGGGCTGGGGCTGTAGCTCAGTGACAGAACGCTTGCCTAGCACGTATGAGGCACTAGGTTCAATTCTAGCACCACATAAAAATAAACAAATAAAATACAGGCATGCTTCTACAACTACAAAAAATAAAATAAAATAAAAAAGCTCTCTTCCCATTGGATTTGAAGGTAATAGGATTTGACAGCTGGCAGCCACCATGAGAGAGACCATGCTTGAAAATAAAGCAAAGAAGGCGTAACAGGGAAACTGCGAGCCCCTCATCCGGTTGTGCTGGAAGTCCATGAAGCGTTTGGATTTTCCAATTATATGAAGTAGTCAGTTGCCTTTTTTTTGGCTTGAGGCAGGTTCAGTTAGCTTTCTGTCTTATGCAAATAAAAGCTCTAACACACTTGGTCACTTGGAATAATGGGGAAAGGGTTGGACTTAGAGTCCGAAGGACCTTGCTCAGCCAGTACTAACCAGACTCTCCAGACTCAATTCCCTAAAATGGAGAAAATACTATGTGCCTTTGGGGAGAATGGAAGAAGCCAATGGTCTTCTGCAGCTCACAGTCCTTTGTGGTGGTAAAGGGAAATAGAAGTGGAAGAGGTTCTTGTGAAAGGGCAGAGATAATTTTGGGAAAGATTCCAGAAGGGCTTAAAAGGATGTCAAGCTAAGAGGTAGATGCAGATACTATAGGAGCCAAATGGAGATGAAAGTCAGTGTGGTGGGTACAGGACTAAGAAAGATCGTGGGCACTCTGGGCCTCCCCTTTCCCTTTCCTCTTTGATAAGTGTGTGAGACAGAGAACTATGACTCTAAGGAAAATGGCAACAGGGACACGGTAATAACCATTGCCTGACACCTGCTTTAGGGTCAGAGACCAGAGGGAATGGCGGAACCGTGGTAAGCTGGCCAGTGCATGCCTCTTTCCAGCTCTAGTCGGTCTGTGCCACACGGTACAGCCAGATCTTCTCATTTCCAAGGGAGCCCAGACATCCAGGTTCTTATGTGAAATATCTTAGTGTTTAAATGTTGGCTCCTTTAAAAAAAACAAACTGTGATCCAAGTGCTATTTAGCTATCTGTCAAATTTAGGGCATGGAAATGCTCATGAGTGCTTGTGAGGTGCAGAGATGACTCTTGGTTGGAAGGATGAGAGAATGGCCGGCTGGGAAATGTTCTTATAAAACTGAGGAGTGGACAGAGTTCATCTGCCCTCCTCTGAAAAGAGATGTGCCGTCACACGCACTCATTCAGTCCTCACACGTTAGGGTGGGTTAGCCCCGACAGGCAGACGGGGAACCAAGGCTCACAGAACGTTCTATGTCCAAGTTACTGGAAAGTTGTCCCTTGAAACTGTACTCTTCACTGCTCGCTGGTGGCCATCGAGCTGCAGCTGGCTCTGAAGGTCACTTAGAGGCTCAGGACAGCCCAGGTTTGGTGGAGGCTGGGAGCAGGGATGGGCACAGTGGAAGTCCTTGTGCAGCCCCTCTGCTGCCTGATCTGGGATTCCTCCTCCGGGTGCCTTGGGCTCAGGTGCCCCTAGAATCCCGCCAAAATCTTCTGGGCACTGCACTGCTGTCTGAGGCTCCGCCCACTCACTGTGTCCTTCTCACCCCCTTTCCCAGGTGTTAGCCCTGGAGGCAGTCTCAGACTCTCCTGCCGACTTCTTCCCATCCCAAGGCTTCACAGGCACTCTCTCAACTGGTCCCTGCAAGTCTAAGCCCATCTTGACATCTGCGTTTCAGAGGAGCCGAATGAACACAGAATTTGTGTTTTGTGGAATAAGATAACAAAGGAGACAGCCACCCAAACTCACAGCTATCTGTCGTGAAGGGAATAGGGTTTCCCACTGTCAGGGAGAGGACCACAGGTTTTGGAATCAGATAATTCGGGTGTGGATCCTACCCACCAGTGGAATGACCTGTAAGAGGTTTCTTCACCCACCCTGAGTCTCTGCTTCCTCATCTGCGGAGTCAGTGATTCTCAACTGGAAGCTACTTGGCCCCCAGGAGACAGTTGGCAATATATGGAGGCATTTTTCGTTTGTCACAATTGGGAGAAAAGGAGGTGGTTGCTACTGGCATCTGGTGGGTGGAGCCAGAGATCCTGCCAAATATCCCACAACACACAGACTAGCCCTGCACATGGATGGCCAAGACCTGCCCAGTGCTGGCTGTCCGTAGCATGAGGCCAAAAACCCCCCTGTTCAATGGAGGCTTTGATGGGACCAGCACAGAGCCACCGTGAGATCCCAGTAGGACTGTTTGCTCAATATCTGTTGTCCCAACTTCCCTCACTCTCCTTGTAAACTCCACAGGGACAGGGACCAGCGTTTGGTATCCTCAATGACTGCAACATGGAAGGTACCAAGGAATTCATTACTAACTGCTGAAACATTGGTCAAATAAGAGCAGATCAAGGAGCAATAACTATCAGCATTATCAACACTGTCTTTCCAGCCCCTGGCTCCAGACGGGAGGATCCACCCTCAGTATTTGTTGAATGAATGACTGAGAAATGAAAAGTCATCTCATCAATAACCACTCCCTTATGTGCTTTGGAGAGATATTGAAAACTCTTGAGAAATAGGTCTTTCCCTTTTGTTTTGCAATGAGGAATTTGGTTTGTCAAAGAAATGAACTGAGACCTCTGCCAGCCAGGCCAGGGGAGCCGGGGCCAGAATCAAAGTCCTGTGGAGTTTAGGATACACATCTTGCTGGCTTAGGCAAAAAAAAGAAAACGGGCCAGGCTTTGTGGGGCCATGCTGTGAAACAAGAGCTGTTTTCAGGCTGGGGAACACGCTCTGTCCCATGTTTAATTTCTTCCATCCGTCTGGTATCTGACCTGTGCTGCCCTCTCGAGCCCTTGCCACATATTGTCTGCGCATGTTCCCATATAAGGTGATCTCTCTCCCTCTCCCCCCTCTCCTCCTTCGCCCTCCCTCTCTCCCTCTTTCTCAGGGCTGGACAGCAGCAGCACTTGCTTCCTCCACCCTGTTCTGCCTTCCCTGGCAGACTCTGCTGCCCTGCTGGATGGCTGCAAAGTGGGAAGGGGCAGGGGGCTGCCAAAGAATGTGGCAGGTTTATTTTTACCCAGGCTGCATTCTTTGCCGGGCCTGCAGGCCCCAGCCACTTGGGGATGTCACATGTTGATAAGACGGTGGGGGTGACTAGATCTGTGGCTCAAATCTGCAACACCCCAGGTGTGAGCCATCGTCACGGATTTGGGGGGGTTGCCGGGGAGCAGAGACTCTGAGGTCATGGGACTTGCCCTGCCCTGGGTCTGATTCCCAGAAGCACAAGTTTGATCCTTCCGAGAAGCCCAGAGCAGAAGTTGAGATCTGTAACAACACAGGACCATCTCTGGGTGGAACCCAACAACCACAGCGAAGTGAAGAGGATCCAGGCGTCAGGGTAAAGGTATTAGCTGTGCGACCTTGAACAAGGTGCCTGACCTCTCGGTCGATTTCCTTGTCTGTTCCATACTGTTCTGGTGTTACAGTGAAACTCTATGATGTGTTTATTTTATTCCTTGTTGTTGCAACAGTAGCTCAAATAGTGCCTGGCATACAGTAGGCACTCAAATACATATAGAACAAGTTACATGAGATAATATTTTTTAGTGCTTAGCACCCAAGAAATGACAACCCATCCAACAACAACCTACTCAAGAACAGCAGATGTTTATTAAGCACCTATTAAGTGCCAATCCTTGTTAGGTGCTGGAAATACAGCAGTGAACAAGATACACAAGATCCTGCCTTCAGGAAGTTTCTATTCCAGTGAGTGAGATATATAGTAAACAAAGTTCAGAGAATGCTAAGTGCTATGAAAAAAAAATTTTTTAAAGAAATGTTTATTGTGTGCCCCAGGGCACACACACTCATGTTTATGAAACTGAAATAAAACTTTCACAAAACAATTGCCATAGATTGTCTGCAAAGATAGCTGCAGGCAGGCTGCTCTGCCATCAAGAGCTGGGGGCCTGTTTTCCTTCTCTGGAATCTGGTCAGCTCTTGGGAACTTGTCTTGACCAATACAATGCAGCAGAAGCTTCGCTGTGCCTAGTCTGGGCCTTGGCTTGAGGAGGCCTGGTGGCTTCCACTTTTGTGCTGATGGTGCAAGTACAGAAGCTCGGCTCAGACCACGGAATGACGGGGGATGAGAATGTTCCCTGAAACAGAAATAGCAGCCAGCACCGAGCTGGGACAGGAGGGAAGCCTGACCCCAGCAGAGTTCACAATGGGGTACATGTGAGTGACCCCAGAAGATCCCCAGAGGAGCAGAAGAGCAGTCCAGCTGAGCCTGGCTCACCCACAGTCTTGGAAGTGGGGTGCAGGGAATTGTTAAAGTTAATAAATTTGGAGCAATTTATTAGGAAGCAAAAACTTCTCCCCACTCCTTTTTTTAAAACTAGGAATTGAATCCAGAGGTGCTCTACCATTGAGCTACACCCCCAGACCTTTATAAAATTTGATATTTTGCCAAGTGCAGTGGTACACACCTATAATCCCAGCAACTCAGGAGGCTGAGGCAGGAGGATCACAAGTTTAAGACCAGACTCAGCAACTTAGCAAGACTCTGTTACAAAATAAAAAAGGCTGGGAATGAGCCAGGTGTGTGGTGGCGCATACCTGTAATCCCAGTACTTTGAGAGGCTGAGACAAGAAAATCACGAGTTCAAAGCCAGCCTCAGCAACGGCGAGGTGCTAAGCAACTCAGTGAGACCCTGTCTCCACATAAAATACAAAATAGGGCTGGGGATGCGGCTCAGTGGTCAAGTGCCCCTGAGTTCAATCCTGGTACCACAAAAAAAAAAAAAAAGACTGGGAATGTGTCTTCATGGTTAAGTGACCCTGGGTTCAATCTCTAGTATAATATATAAAAAAAGAAATATATATATACATATATATATATTTTGAGACAGTGTCTCACTAAGTTGCCCAGGTTGATTTCAAACTTGTTGTACTTGGAATCCTCTGCCTCAGCCTCTTTAGTAGCTGGGATTACAAGTGTGCATGCTTGGCCTTGTTTCATTTTTAAAAATGTTAATCAAGACCCACCAAATTGATTTCCATATCCTCTAAGAGGCCAACAATCTGACCAATACCAGGATGGAAGAATGTCTGGTGGGGTGGGTACTTTCAGTAAGAGGTTCCAGAAAGTCCTCAGTGGGGAAGAAACATTTGAGCTGAGACCTGAATGAGGAGCAGAAGCCAAGCTCGTGAAGACTTGGTGAAAGAAGAAAAACAGCAGTGCAAAGGTCCTGAGGCTGGGAAAAGTTCAGGGTGTTCCAGCAACATGAAAGAAGCCAGTGTTTGGGGAGGCGAAAGAAACAAAGAAAGTAATGAAATGAGGTGAATGCCAGGCAGCGGCTGGGACTTCAGCTGTCGAGAGCAAAGACGTGAGGTGCACTGCTTGACCCGTAACCCTGCCTCCTTTTTTATATTTTTTAATTGAGGTAAGATTCCTGTGACATAAAATCAACCATTTTAAAGGGAACGATTCGGTGTCGTCAAATACATTCATGACATTATGTAACCATCACCTCTATTTCCAGAATGTTTTTGTCGCCCCAAGAGGAAATTCTGTTCCCCCTAGCTGCTTGCTCTGCATTACCCCCCTCCACCTATTCCCCATCAACCACCAATCTGCTTTCTGCCTCTATGGATTTGCCTACTCTAGATATTTCATGCCGTGGAGCCACACAACATGTGCCCCTTTGTGACGGCTTCTTTCCCTCAGCCTAGCGGCTTCAAGGTTCGCGCACGGCATGGCCCGTATCCACACCTCATTTCTTTTTATGGCTCGGTCACTTTCCAGTCAGTGCACCCGCCATGACTTGTTTAGCCACTCATCTGCTTGCCCATCATGTTGAGTCTATAATTCCATCTATGGTGCTGTCACAGACCTTGATTTGACGTCACCAGCCCAGGAGGATGAGAAAGTCTTGGCAGCATGAAGGACAAAGCCGTTTGTGTCCTGCTGTTCCTGGCCTTTTCTTGTCCCCTCCCATCAACCTTTTCCTGCATGATCCTAAGTTTCCTGATGGCCCCAAATGCAGCTTCACTGCTGGTTACCCTTAAGTACTCCCCCTGAATTCTATAAATACACCAGACATTCAGCTGGGAAAAAGCCCTTGAAAGGCATCTGAAATGAAAATACACTTTTTTTTTTTTCCCCATCATGGCCTAAGTGTTTTCTCTCCATCTTCCCCTGCTTTGGTTTTGGGAACATGCTTGGATTTCAAACCATGAGCCCGAGGTGGGTAGAGAGGAGGCTCCTTGGCAATGTCTGTAGGCAGAGGAAGCCAGCCAGCATGTTGACCCCAGCCCTCCCGAGCCCAGAACTCCCTCCCTGCCCACTCAGAAGTCTCACCTTGGTCCTTCCTCCAGACTCCACTAAGTCGGTTTTGAGCCAGTTTAATGGGTTGGTGAAAATGGCCTTGAAGTTAGGTCCACTCCTGTTTGAATCTCGGCTCAGTTGGCTACTAGCTCTGTGGCTTTATTAACTCCCCAGGCCTCAATCTCCTTAATCATAAAATGGAGGGGAAACACAGGGTCCTGGTAGTTTTGTTGTGAAGATTCAATGAGATGCTGCAGGCACAGGGGATCTGATGGAATTAGGCCCACCCCCCATGATGCCTGGCAAAGCTTTGGGGTACCACTTGGTGGCCCACCCTAGTGGCTCTTTGATCACCTATCATCCCAGGCTGTGGGTCCTTTTAGGTAGGATGGCATTGAGACCTCTATGTCAGACCTGGGACAATGAAAGCTTCAGCCGGTCTGGAAACCACTGGACTCATGGTGTGGCCTCCTTGGAGTATTTCTGCCTTCTCAGGGGTCACTCTGCATTTATCAAGTTGTCTTCCTTTCCTGGGAAGCTTCTTAACATCTCTCTTCTCTTTTCATTTGAAGGCATTCCCCTGTCTCTTGTCCGCCTTGAGGACAACCAGTAAGTTATCTCTGAAAGAACTTAGGCTTTCACAGGCCTGCAGCTTCTGTGGGATCACTACCCGACATACAGCTCCATCTGATTTTCCACCTGCAAAAGCCAAGGCAGTGGAAGCTTTTTCAAGTGGTAGGGTAACAGGAGTGCACACATACACTAATATTTGGATAAATTCTGACACATACGTGAAGCACTTAACAAAGCTCCTGATACATTGTTAGCACTCAGCAAGGGATGATATGATTCTGACTCGATGCCAGTAGGAATGTGAGGGGTACCCTGCATACATCTGATAACTAAGGAGTCAATATGAACTGCAGGTTGTCTTGACTACTCTATATTGCCCATTAATCTCATCAGTGATTTCCAGGCTTTGCAAACCATAGTCTATTTGCAAATACGAAAGCCATTTAAAAAAAAACTATTTGACAAACATGTAGTACCAGGAATGCACTTGATGAAACCTCTGGAATTGCATCCATTTAGTCGAATGTTTCACATATTATTTATCTTTTTACCTTTTAAGAAAGCACATTCTGCTACCAACATATCCACAGGATTAAGTTGCCAGAGCGGAGATGATTTAGGATATCTGCAAACCTCAATTCGGATTCCTGTTTAAATTTAATCTCTTTCATCTCCAAGTAACTGAGATGGCAAAGGCATTAAGTGACAATTAATGAGTACTGGAATAATCCACTTCCGAATTTGTTCCTGTGTCTGGGTCATTTTTCCCAGTCTTGAAAGAATGAGATCTCAAAGAATGAGATATTGTGGGCAGTGAGCAGAGCCGCCCCAGATGGGACAGCATCTTGAACACTGGCGTTCACTGAATGCTCCTGCAGGATCCAGAAATATCTTGTGGTCAAGATGAAAGGTCTAAATTTAATACCAAAAACAGAAAATTGGCTTGCCTTCCCTGTACTCTGCACAGGAAAGTTCTTGTTTGGAAGTTCTGCAGTGAGAAGGGGCTGGACACATTAAGTTCATGGTATCCTCAGATTACTATGGGGACCTAGGGGGCGGGGCAGGGGACTCTACTGTTGTCCCAAGACCTCATCTGGCCCACAATAGAGGCCTGCATTGAAGATAGAGAATACACTGGAAGGAAATCAAGAAGGAGGTTCTCATTAATACAGATATGCCCACAATCAGAGCACATCTGTATCATTTAATTTCAAATGATACATTTCTTCTTCCTCTGAATTTTCTTATTCAGCTTTAAGATGCAACAGCCTGCCCTGGCCACCTGGATGTTTGCACAGCAGCCCTATCTCTGGTGACAAATCTGGGCCTTTTGGGGAGTCGCCCTCACCCAGTCTATTACCCTGGCCATCAGTTATAGCAATTGATTCAAAAGTGGTCTGACAAAATTCTCATTGGCCCTGGGAAGTTGCTGAAACTACTGGAGAAAAGATTTTATTTTACAGTGATTGCTAACCTGACAGAATATAGAACTGTTCTTCCTAGCAACCTAATCAGAGGAAAGTAGAGCTGAGAAGCAAAGAGATAGAGGGAGAAAGAACATAAGGATGACATCATTGAGCTCCTAGATTAAGCCATACCTGAAGAAAGTAATAACACTGGATTTTTTAGTTACACAAAAATTCCACCCCTTATCTTATTTTTAATCTTATATTAGACTAAGTCTTGAAAAGCACTGTGGCCAGCAGTGATTTTGCCCCCTCTGAATAACCACAGCAGAGGCTCACAACTTTGGATACTCCTTGCAGTATCTACAGTTAAATAAGGAGGTTGGAAGGGGCAGCTTTCAGACTCTCCAAACTCCTCCACACATTCTTCACCCTCTCTAATACTAGAAGATGGTAAATGTTTTAGGCCCATTCCATACAAGCAGCATTGTCTTATCAGAGAGCTTCTGTTGAAAAACAAGCCGGGCACGGTGGCGCAAGCCTGTAATCCCAGCACTTAGGGAGGCTGAGACAGGAGAATCGTGAGTTCAATGCCAGCCTCAACAATGGTGAGGTGCTAAGCAACTCAGTGAGACCCTGTCTCTACATAAAACACAAAATAGGGCTGGGGGTGTGGCTCAGTGGTTGAGTGCCCCTGAGTTCAATCTCCAGTACCGAAAGAAAGAAAGAAAGAAAGAAAGAAAGAAAGAAAGAAAGAAAGAAAGAAAGAAAGAAAGAAAGAAAGAAAAAACAAAAACAGAATTGTAGTGTTTCAATAGCAAGGGATGAGTGAGTTTCAAACAGGTCTGTTATTACAGCCCAAAACTGCTGAAGAATCCACATCTTGGGTCCTGTAGTCTACAACTACAGGAACTTAAGAGGAGCTTAACGACAATTGAAAAGATAAGAAGAACTTTATCAGCCTCTCCAAACCAACATTTCCTGCTTCTAGTCCTTGCAGTATCTACATAGTTAAATAAAGAGGTTGAAAGGGGAAGCTCATCTGACTTAGCCAATATAAGGATATCCACTAGAGGGTGAAGGTATATACATGACTCTCCATAGCAGCACAAAATAGCCTGGGATGGAACCAACCCAAGTGTCCATCAACAGATTCGTGGATAAACAAAATGTAGTCTATCCATACAGTGGAACATTATTTTGCCATAAAAAGGAATGAAGTGCTATGCCTACTATGCCATGGAAGGGCCTTAAAAACATTATACTAAGTGAAAGAAGCCAGATACAAAAGGCCTCATGTTTTATGATTGCATTTATAGGAAATGTCCAGAAGAGGCCAATCTGTAGAGACAGAAAATAAATTAGTAGTTGCTGGGGGCTGGGTGGAGGTTGTCACTGCACACTGGGGGGTGATGTGGGAGGGTACAGGTTTCTTTCTAGAGTAATAAACGTGTTCTGGGATTGGATGGTGGCAATGCTTGCACACCTTTGTGTGCAAGAAAGCACTGAATTTGCACTTTGGGCGAACTGTGTATCTCAATAAAACTGACAAAAAGAAGAGCGTGAGTGGAGTGGAAGGGAAAGCTTTCAGAACAGCCGTCACCTGTCCAGAGCTTCCCTGCATCTATTAAAAGACATCAGCCAAAAGGCATCATTGGGGGCTTACACAGAAAACAACATAGCACCTAAGAGGAGAACCTTCACATGGGTGGCTGAACTTGATATGGAGTCAACAATGTCTCCCTGTTGTGGAATATGAGCTGAGAATTTCTTCTTAGACTCCCCCCACCCAGTGGATCCACCCAAGGACCGGTCTTGGAATGTTCTGTTCGCTCTGCCTGAAAAACTCTCCCTTATCTTGTTTGGCTAATTTTTACTGAACTTAAACAACCTTGTCTGATGGAAGCTTTCCCAATGGTACTGTTCCTTCGGCCCTACCTCCCCAAATAAATATGAGGTCCTTCAGCGGGGCTTTGTCATTACTGGCTCCTTTTGTTACAGCATTTATCTAAGTTGTTGCCCATTTAATCATTTTTCTTTTTTTTTTTAATTTTTTTTTTAGTTGTTGATGGATCTTTTATTTTATTCATTTATTGTTTATATGTGGTGCTGAGGATCGAACACCAGTGCCTCTCGCATGCTAGGCAAGCGCTCTACCACTGAGCTACAGCCCCAGCCCCTAATCATTTCTTTTCCTGCACCAGACTGTCAACTCCATGAAGGCGGGAGCCAGGTAAATCCTACACTCCCTTGCATTCCCAGCAGCCAGCACAGAGTAGGGCATGTTAAGAAAATGCCCAATGCATATATATTTTTTAGTTTTGGTTGTTGTAAGTCTGATGCTATCTTTGTAGTTGGTTTCTTCTAAGATGTTTGAGAAGGAAATACAGGTTTCAAGGTAGGAGGAATTTCATTTTTCCCCTTCTCTTTTTAAATTGTCTGTGGGAGCTGGGCGTGGTGGCGCAAGCCTGTAATCCCAGCGCTTAGGGAGGCTGAGACAGGAGAATTGCGAGTTCAAAGCCAGCCTCAGCAATGGTGAGGCGCTAAGCAACTCAGTGAGACCCTGTCTACATAAAACACAAAATAGGGCTGGGATGTGGCTCAGTGGTCGAGTACCCCTGAGTTTAATCTCCAATACCAAAAAAAATTAAATAAAATAAATAAATAGTCAGTGGTATCACAAAGCACAGAGGTTTCCAGTCTAATAGGGATGAGTTCAAAATAGTATTCACTAACTAAAACCTCCCTAAACCAGCCAATGCAGTTTTGTGGTCTATTTCAATAGACTTACAAACCTCACCAACGATCTTGGCACAAAGATCTCCCTGCACATGGCACAGAGTCTGAACTACAAAGACTGCAAGGATGACTATTTCTGAATGTGCCCAAAGAAAGACTCTCAGAGGTCAAAGGAAACTGTAAGCCATTTATTCTTGCCTTTTCTTTTCAAGTTCTCATTTTATTAAAGAAGTTACTGGATTAAAAAAAAAAAAATCAATTCCCAGTACAGGCAATGTGGCCCAATAATGTGACACAGGCTGTAATCTCCATGATGAATGTGTTTTGTTTTAATCCTGCCAGACTCTCCACGGTTGTTCCTATGTATAACCTACTTTGGAAACGCTCATGTCAAAAACCTAAATTTGGGGGCTGGGGCTGTAGCTCAGTGGTAGAACGCTTGCCTAGCATGCGTGAGGCCCTGGGTTCAATCCTCAGCACCACATATAAATAACAAATGAATAAAATAAAGATACACCAACAACTAAAAAAATATAAAAAAAAAAACAGGGGCTGGAGCGGTGGCTCAGTGGCAGAGCGCTTGCCTCGCATGCGTAAGTCACTGGGTTCGATCCTCAGCACCACATAAAAATAACTAATAAAGATATTGCGTCCATCTACAACTAAAAATATATTTTTAAAAAAAAAACAAAAAAACAAAAAAACACAAACCCTAAATTTGAAGGTGGAACCAAATGCTTCAAATCCAAATCCTCACCCCACCAGTCCTGCTGCAAAGAAGGCATCACCCAGGTTTGATGAATGAATGAATGAATGAATGAATGAATAAATGAAAGAGCACAGGCATTTAGCATGGGTTAATCAATCTTATGCAGAGAGCACGTTCGGGAACGTTACTGCAGGGTTTCTAATCGGGTACGAGCCCTAAACGCTCTCTCAGCAGCGGCTCACCAGCGGAGAACCCACTTTGCACGTGGGCCGGACACTTGCCCATCACTCCCCGCCCGAGCCCTGTCCCCAGCGCGCCCCCACCTCCCCGCCTCCGGAAGTGACGTTCGCCACGGCCTAGCAACCGTTGCCAAGGAGCTCGTCTCTAGGAACTCGCTGGAGCCCGGGTGCCTCTTGGGAGGGGTGGGGAAGTGGTTTCGTGAGGAGAATTTGAGGTAACCTCGCCAACTCGCGGTCGGAAGCTCCCCCGAACCCTGAAACGGGAGAGAACTCCCGCCCGCTTCCGGGCCCGGCGCCGCCCCTCGCCCGCCCAGGGTCGCTGCGGTTCATTCTCCGTTGCGGGTCGGGCCCCGGTGGGCCTCGCCGGGGTGCAGGCCGCTGCCCCGCCAGCGAATCTCCGGGGCGCCCTCGACAGCCCCGCGCGGGGCCTGGCTGGGCGCGGGGCCTCGGTCCCCTCTCCCCAGCCGTGGGCGCGGGGGACGCTGTTTCTGGGGTCCAGCGAGGCCGCGGGTCAGCGGGTGCAGCCTGGGGCGGGCGGCGGCGATTCTGCCCGGCGCTGTGCGGGATGAGACGCACGCCCTGGTTGCCCTGCTCCCCGCGCCCTCGGGTGCCCGTGTGGGTGATGCTGGTGAATCAGCGCGGCCACCTCGCCACCTCGCGCTGGCAGAGCAGCAGTAATTGCTTTTGCTAATTTTGGAGCACAGAGCCCGCCGGGCGCCGGCAGCCTGGCTGCGCGCTGCGCCTTTGTCCCCGGCGAGCGAGCTGGAGAGCGGGTGGGCGACGCCCGCTGATGTCTGCCTCGTTTATCCAGGGTTTTTATTTGGTTTTTGAAAGAGGAAAAAAAGAATGGCTATGTCGATAATTTCCAAATGACTTAAAATTATGCGTTCGTGAAGATGCTGACGTGGAATCTTAATGTACTTTGAACAGTGGAAAAGTGGGCCTCCAATGTGGATATTAAAAAGAATAACATAATAAAGTTTTTCCTTTTTTCCCTTTTATAGCTTAAAGGAAATCTCACATTTATAAGCCACACGAAGGTTATCGTATCTGCCCTCTTTTGGCTTATTACTCTTTCCAATTTTAAGTATTTACTCCAAATTGATAGTATTTTTACATTTTGATGTTTTTAAAATATCCAGTTCCACACCCCCAATTAAACCCTTTTCAGAGCAAGATGCTTGTGTCGTGAGTAAAATACCATCTATGCATTTCATGGTTTTTACAACTAAGGAGCAATAAGGTAACTTTAGCAATTCGTTTCGCAATTGCTAAGTTAAAGCAGCTTACCTTGGCAAAGCTGTTTCTGCAGTTAGGAAATCAATATTCAATTTTTTTTTTTTCAAATTTGTGATCTTTCTTACCACTAGCCTGATTTATTTTAGACTTAGGCTTCCTTTTTTCCTGACCTTAGGCCTGTGAACAAGTTCATTCAGTCTAGTGGAACAAATCAGTTTTAGATATAGCAAGTGTTCACAAGTGGAATTGGAGAGAAACACTACCCACACATGGAATTTACCGTTTTGTAGAGAAGAAAAACGTGTACATAGGAACTAGTACAAGATAAAAAGTAACCCAGAGAGGGAAGTGCTAATGGCACTGTTCTGCTGCAGAATCAGAGGATAGCTTGAGAAAGTGGAACTTGTGGGCAGGGCCTGAAAGATTGGTTGACATTTGCATCCCAGGATGTGGGGAAAAAAGGAGCATTCTTTCTAGGTAGAGAATACATTAACTGAAGATGGAGAAGTAGAAAAACTATGTAAGGAGCAGTGACTATTTCAATGGGCTGAAGTTTGAAAGGGTGAAAGGTAACAATTTGCAGTGAAGTTGGGAACCTTAAGTTGAGCTTGGTTTTAGAAGTCTTGAAGACCAAGAAGTTGGACTTTATGTTGTATGTGAGAAGCCTACAAATAATTTGTGATGGAAAGAAGTGGAGATTAGAGACTTTCCTCATTGAAGGCAAAAGGAAACGAAGGCCTGAATTACTCAGGGTGACAGAGTTGATGCCTACCAGGCTAAGCTGATAACAAATGGGTAAAGAGCGTTGGTGGAGACCAACACTAAAGAGTGCATGCTGAGGCTACAGCCTGCAGGCCTTGCTCAGCTTCAGTTGGTTGTAGCTAAGCAAGAACATGGGCCCAAAGTTGTCAGATCTGATTTTCAAGAGAAACTGAACATCTAGACTTCAATGTGAAAATCTCCCTATGTTTTAAATATGGACTGCTAATAATACAAAAAATTAGAAGAATATCTTTAACCAGATGTTAACCCTTGAGTGGAAGTTGTGCAGCTGTGTAGGAGAGATTAATGTAGGTAGGATTTCTTAGTCATTTGTCCATGTTAATTCTGGTGATTATTATCATATCTGAGGCATATGCCAAAACATTTGATGTTAAAAATAGTATATACTTCAGCTTTCTTAATAAAGCCTTCATACTCTGATTTCTTTCAACAAAATAGCCTTTTTCACAGTGTTTTACATGCTATGCAGAATTATACCTTTTATGTCTACTTCATATGAACTTAATTCTGATTTTCCCCCAGAAATTTTGCTACCAATATTGAGGCATTGTTTTCTCTGTGTTTCACTCTTCAGTTTAATGTTATAAGATACAATTATGAGTGATCAAATCAAATTCATTGTGGACAATCTCAATAAGGAGCCTTTTAAGAAGAACTATAATTTAATCACCTTTGATTCCCTGGAACCTATGCAACTTTTACAAGTTCTCAATGATGTTCTGGCTGAGATTGACCCAAAGGTAAGAGCTTGCTTTCTCTTTCTCTTTATAATGGAAAAGTTGGCAAGACAGCCAGTTTCTGCCACTAAATAGCTGTGAGTCTTGGGCAAATTACTTAACCTCTCTGTGTCTTATTTTCCATGCCTATAAAGTAATAATAAATGATCTTTAAGGTTTCTCTACGAACCCAAATTTTAAATGATTTACTTGTGCCTTATTTAGAAATTGTTTCTCTACTCCTAGACATAAATAGATTTGGCCCTGGAATGAAAACACTTTTACAAAAGGTTTTATTGTATTGCAAGTTAGCTCATGTCTCTCATACACTGGTCTTTTCCACTGGAGACTTGTTCTTTTAAGCTTAACATTCTTAATATGAATCCTGATCCGACTTCGGTGCTCTCTCACTTGAAATCTGGGGATTCCCATACTGTTTTGTGAAGAGACCATTGTGCCTGGTATACTCTAGCAAAACAATTTTGTCAGTGAGTTTAAATATTGTTCTTTGTTACGTATACAACAATGACATATTTTTTAATTTCTTTATTTGTTAGCAAGTTGTTGATATCAGAGAGGAGATGCCAGAGCAGACAGCTAAACGGATGTTGAGCCTTCTTGGTATCCTTAAATACAAACCTCCAGGAAATGCCACAGATATGTAAGAATCTGCTCATGTATTCCCTTTCTTTTACTTTTTAGCAGTGCTGGGGATTGAACCCAGGGCCTCACGCATGCCAGGCAAGCTCTCTACCACTGAGCTATATCCCCATCCCCTTTTTTTTTTTTTATATTTTTAGTTGTAGATGGACAGAATACATTTGTTATTTATTTATTTTGTTGTGGTGCCGAGGATCAAACCTAGTGCCTCACCTGTGCTAGGCAGGTGCTCAACCACTGAGCTACAATCCCAGACCCCCATCCCTTTTAATTTTATTTGATCTTGAGACAGGGTCTTGCTATGTTGCCCAGGCTGGCCCTGAACTTATAGCTGGGATTATAGGCATGTGCCACCATGTCCAGCCTTACATATTGCTTCCTCCACCGCCCCCAGCCCTCTTTATTTTTTAAATTTTGAGACAGATTATCACAAAATTGCTAGGACTGATCTTGAACTTGTGATTCTCCTGCTTTAGCCTCCAGAGTTATTGGGATTATAGGTGGGCACCACTGCACCCAATTACAAATTCCTTTCTTAAAATCATGCTTTAATGTCCAGACTTTCAGATGCCATAATCAGTCATTTTAGACAATACTTGATCTCACTGATTCAATGGCCTGAGGATATCACTGAATTTTAAAATAGTCTTAAACCTTCTAATACTACTTTGTCATGTAGAAGTCTTAAGTGGGTCAATTCTTTCCTCTAACCAAAAAAAATCAGATAAATCCCTTATGCTGTTTTATCATTTATCTGTCATCCTAGATAAAACAAACACTGCCCAGTCAATGAAGTAAAGTATTAAGACTGACTATGCCTATTAATAGTTTTAACACAACTTCCAGGATATTTCAGTGATATATTGGGGGCTCAAATTTCTTAATATAAGATTAACTTTAGAATAGCCTTAGGTTTATCTTTTTAAAGTTATTATAAAAAGCAGTCAGGACGTTGTAAATCAGATGTTGAGCAAAGGGTGACTCTTCCAGTTTCACTGATAAGCATTTATGTGTGCATCTTTCTTAGGAGTACATTTCGTCAGGGTTTAGTGATTGGAAGTAAACCTGTAATTTACCCAGTGCTCCACTGGCTTCTCCAGAGAACTAGTGAACTGAAGAAAAGAGCATATTTAGCTCGTTTTTTAATAAAACTTGAGGTACCAAATGAGTTTCTTCAGGACGAAACTGTGGCTGACACCAATAAACAGGTATGTAATACATGAGTGGTATTTTGAAACTATCTATAATGGATTTCAGGATGTACATATTCAAATACATGTTAATCTCGCTTTAATTATTATCTCTGTATTTCCAGGTGGCACAAAGGTAAAAGAGTATCAGCTACAGGTCAGCTGTAGGCACATCTTAAAATAATGACTTTTGCACACAAATACCATTTTATTGATAAAAGGAATATATGGATAGGAAATTAAAAACCCTGAAATTAAGATTTCAGAATCTTGGGGCTGGGATTGTGGCTCAGCGGTAGAGCGCTTGCCTCGCATGCGTGAGGCCCTGGGTTCGATCCTCAGCACCACATACAAAGCAATAAAATAAAGACATTGTGTCCATCTACAACTAAAAAAAAAAAAATCTTAAAAAAAAAAAAAAAAAAAGATTTCAGAATCTTCCATGTCTATACAACTTTACTTAGTACTTGTGAGCAGATAGGACCCTGGGCTTGAGACTGCAGAGTGCTTTGTTCATCAGTAAGGTAACTTTACAATTTGTCATCCAGATTTGATAGGAACAAGCTATCATAATAATTGCATCAGGATAAATGGTATAAATTGACATTATCCCAGACTCTTTGGAACTGCTGAGCCTCTGTAAGGAAGCAGCCAAAGAAGCCAGCTTGCAGCCTCAAGAGATGTACAGATAGGCTAGGAGTGTGAAGTCTCAGTGCATTTTTCTTACCAGTTGGAGTAACATTGGGTTCTGGCCTACGCTCTTTTTTTTTTTTTTTTTTTTTTTTTTTTTTTTTTTGTGATAGATGGACACAATATCTTCATTTTATTTATTTTTATGTGGTGCTGAGGATTGAACTCAGTGCCTCACGCATGCAAGGCAAGCGCTCTACCACTGAGCCACAATCCCAGCCCCCTGGCCTACGCTCTTAAACCTCTTGATTACTGAGGATTCTGGCTGGTCTGGCTCATGGTCCTGGATCCCAGAGCACATTGCTGGTCAAAGACTGTAGAAACCAGGCTTAGATTCCATTTAGTGTTTTGTGCTTTTATTGCATAGCACTCATTTGGACTGATTTGTGCCAGTTTGTTGTGAGTAGTCTGTCTGTCTGTCCCAATAGATTGTGAGGTCCACTGAGACAGGTGTCATATATTATCCATCTTTGTTTTCCTCCAGGATTTTGTGCAGTGGCTTGTATATGTTGATCAATATTTGGGTTGAATCAAAATAATAAACTAAATGTTCTTTTTTTTCATCCATATATTTCATTCTTTTGGGTAGATATGGCAGTCACTCAAAATGGGTCAATATTGATTTCTTAAGGCAATATTTATGCAAATAATATGAAATGTCATAGTAGACGCTCAGCAGAATGAGACCACTCCTTCTCTACTTTTGAAGATTTCATGTAATATAGGAAATAGAGAAGTATAAATGTGAAATATTTTCTTCTCCCTTCCATTCCCCCTTTAATAAATTTGACAAGAACTAATTTCCTTAGAGGAATTTTATTCATAGTTTTTTTTTTTTTTTTGTAGCAGGGATTGAACTCAGTGGCACACAACCACTGAGCCACTATTTTGTATTTTATTTAAAAACAGGGTCTCACTGTGTTGCTTAGCACCTTACCGTTGCTGAGGCTAGCTTTGAACTCATAATCCTCTTGTCTCAGCCTCAGCACCACTGGGATTACAGGCGTGTGCCACAGTGCTCAGCTTATTCATAGATTTTGCTAAATATGCTCAGCTAATTAATGAAAGAATGGTAATAAAGACACGTTCATATGTAAAATAACTTACACATTTAGCTGGTCATTTAGCAAAGACACTAAAAATGCATATTTTCTTTCTGAATGAAGAGTTTTAGAACAAATAATTTGTAGATATATAGGATATGAACAGTCAAGAAAAATATTATTAATTTCCTGGCATTGTCCAGTATTTTAAAAACTATTTATTTATTTATTTTTTTGATGCTGGGGATTTAAACCCAGGGCCTTGCACATTCTAGGCAAAGTGCTGTACCACTGATTGCACATCTGGGCTCTTGAAAGTGCTATGGTTTTCTTTTTTCTTTGTGCTACTGGGGATTGAACCATGTACCACTGAGCTACATTTCCAGCCCTTTTTATTTTTGAGACAGTCTTGCTAAGTTGCCAAGCCTGGCTTTGAACTTGCCGTCCTCCTACCTCAGCCTCTTGAATAGTTGGAATTATAGGCATGTGCCACCATACCCAGCCTCAAAGTACTATTGTTAAAAAAAATTGGATAGTAGTTGTGATTTTTTTCATTTGACTATTTATTGAATACCTATATGAATTATGCACTGTGGTAGTCCCAGGGATACAAAAGTGTACACAATATGACTCTTGTCTTCCTGGTTCTCACTGTCTAATGAAGGAAGACAAGTTTCTTGTCTGTTATAACTTTATATGATATCTACTCTGATAGGATAGGTATAAGGCCAAAGAAGGCTCCTCTGAGATTAGTAATATTTATGCTGAGACCTGTAGGATAAATCAGAATTATTCACCTTAGGGGTGAGGAAGTCATAGAGTTTTCTCTTAGAGAGTAGGGTGTATAAGCTGGAGGTAAGATCATGGAATGTTCCATGAAAAAAGGTATAGTGTGTGAGGTGGGAAAGTAAACCAGAGGTGAAGCTAGAGAAGTATTTAGTGATCAGATTGTACAGATGTATGTTTCTGTGTCCTATATAAATGTCTGAGGATGTGTTTTTATTTATTTAGTTAGTTAGTTGTAGATGGACCTTTATTTTATTTACGTATATGTGGTGCTGAGAATTGAACCCAGTGTCTCACACATGCTAGGCAAGTGCTCTGCCACTGAGCCACCATCCCAGCCCCTGAGGATATGTTTTTTTTTTAATTTTATTTATTTTTTTAGTTGTAGGTAGACAGAATATCTTTATTTTATTTTCATGTAGTGCTGAGGATCGAACCCAGTGCCTCACGTGTGCTAGGCAAGCACACTACCACTGAGCTACAATCCCAGCCCCCCATGAGGATATGTTTTAAATGCTGTTAGTACAATGGTTTAATAATCACTACAAGTTTAAACACTTAATTAAGAAAACCCTACTGGCTGGGCACAGTGGCACATGCCTGTAATCCCAGCACCTTGGGAAGCTGAGGCAGGAGGATTGTGAGTTCAAAGCCAACCTCAGCAAATAAATGAGGACATAAGCAACTTAGACCCTGTCTCTAAACTTAAAAAAAAAAGAAAGAAAGAAAAGAGCTTAGGATGTGGCTCAGTGGTTGAGTACCCCTAGCTTTAATCCTTGGAGCAAAAAAAAAAAAAAAAACCCTATTGGATCTTGTCATTAGTTTATCATTTAATGACATTCTTTTTTTAGTATGAAGAGCTGATGGAAGCCTTTAAAAATTTGCATAAAGAATGTGAGCAACTGAAAACATCAGGATTTTCTACAGCAGAAATCAGAAAGGTAAAGGAAAAAAATAATTTTTTGGATTTGGATAATATTAGATTTAGCATTTTCATTTGTAGTTAATTCAGTAGGAGTGTTAAGACTTTATGGAGACTAGTAACAGCAAATGGCCAGGGTAAATTCACATCAAGTTCTAAGTACTGAGTAGATCACTAGCAGGGATTTTAAAAGATTATGTTTTGAGTCTTTATGTGGTAGAAAATACACAGAAGAACAAAAAAAAGAAAAAAAATCATCTAGTGTATATGTATTTGGGATCACATGATATGTAATTATTTATATCTTGTCTTTTAATTATTACATTGTGAATACATTCTCATTATTATCTTTCTAAAAAAATGATTTTTAATGACCAACCTATATTCCAAAATGTGGATAATTTAACCATTTTTAGTTTTTTGTTTTCATTTTTTGCTATTATAGATAATGCTATAATTATCTTCCACATAATATTTTTGGCATGTCTGTGATTATTTCATTAGAATAAATTCTAAAAATAGAATTGCTTATAAAATCACATAACAAATTCGACAACTTGATGCATGTTACCTAATGTTCTCTACAGAATATTTTCACCAAGCATTTTAAGTTCTTTCCCCAAACTATTGCCATACTGACTTGTATAGATTTTGTATTTTTAGAATTTCTGAGTTATCAATGCCATTTTTATATTCTCATTCAGGAACATTAGAAGTTGCTTCCTCAGGGAAGCCTTCTTTAATTCCCTAAATAGATTAGTTACCTCTATTCTTTTTGTTTTATAGCACTCATTATACTTAATAATTACTTTAATGTCTGTCTTTCCAATTACCTTTAAGGCCTATGACAGTAAGAACTATATATCTCATTCATCCCTATATTACTAGTCTCTATCACAATGCTTGGCACAGGGTAGGTTCTCCATGGGAGTTTATTGAATATTAGAAGTGAAGATGAACTCAGATGTTGTAAGGCGTAAAAGACCAGTAAGTACATGCTTAAAATAGCATGGAAGAGTGATTGGTGTCCATCTCCTGTTCCTCCATTATGTCCTATGAATAAACCAAAATGATAAAGAACCTAAAAATAAATAAATTTAGAGTTTATATTTTAATTTCAGTCATTATTACCAAAATATTATTGAATATATTCTTTGTAATAAGTTTAGAAAATATGTTAAATAAGAAATAGAAAATAATTCAGTCATGGGGCTGGGGTTGTAGCTCAGTGGAAGAGTGCTTTCCTAGTGTGCGTGAGGCACTGGGTTTGATTCTCAGCACCACATATAAATAAATAAAATAAAAGTCCATTGACAACTAAAAAAAAGAGCTCTCGGTCTGTGGTAGAGATCCCTAGGGTTCAATCCCCAGTACTACTACTACTACTAATAATAATAATCATAAGCCGGGTATGGTGGTGCACACCTATAATCCCAGCACTTTGGGAGGCTGAGACAGGAGAATCACAAGTTCACAGCCAGCCTCAGCAACAGCGAGGCGCTAAGCAACTCAGTGAGACCCTGTCTCTACATAAAACACAAAATAGGGCTGGGGATGTGGCTCAGTGGTCGAGTGCCCCTGAGTTCAATCCCCGGTACCAAAAAAAAAAAAAAAAAGTCACTCATAATACCATGTTCCAGAGATAACCACTGTTGACATTTTGATAAATATATTTGAATCTTTTCCTTGATCTTGTACTGTCCAAACGACACAATTTATAATTCGCTTCTTTCAAGTAATGTCATATCATGACTTTTTCTCATGCCATTAAATATTCTTCTACATAATTTTTAATGACTTTCATTACATACTGTAGTTTAATAATCCTCATTTAGATCTTTTCAAATTTTAGATATAGTTAGTATCAATAAGAATCCTTTTAAAGAAGTCTGTGAAAAAAAAAATTTGTCTTTTCATGAATATTTTATTAGGACAGATTCCCCAAATGTACAATTACTAAGCTAGAAGGGATGCACATTTATTTTAAGAATTCTTATGTTATTCTTTGGTATACTGCCACCAGTAGTGAGTGAGAGTACCCATTTTTCCAAATTTTGTTAATACTACTATGAATATTTTATCTTTGGTATTACTATATTAATTTTTTTAGGTTTAGGAAGGATTTTGTTTTCACTATAAAATATTGTGGAACTGGTTAAAAGGATGGTAATTTATTTATTTATTTAAATTTTTAAAATATATATATATTTTTAGTTGTAGATGGACACGGTATCTTTATTTCAGTTATTTTTATGTGGTGCTGAGGATTGAACCCAGTGCCTCACGCTTTTGTGCTCTACCACTGAGCCACAATCCTAGCCCCGGTAATTTATTTATTTACTTAATTTTTTAATTGTCCCGATTTTAGTTTTATTTGGAATGTATTGTCCATTCTCGCATTTCTTTCTTTTTAATTTTGGATTTTTAAAAAAACATTTTTTTTAGTTGTAGATGAACACAAATATCTTTATTTATTTTTACGTGGTGCTGAGAATTGAACCCAGTGCCTCCTGCATGCAAGGCAGTTGCTCTACCACTGAGCTACAATCCTAGCCCTAATTTTGGATATTTAATGTAATATTTTAAAAAGTTTATCAGGAGAGATAATTTATTTTTATTTTTTCATTTAATTAATTAATTAATTAATTAATTTGGTACTGGGGATTGAACTCAGGGGTACTCCATCACTGAGCCACATCCCCAGCCCTATTTTGTGTTTTATTTAGAGACAGGGTCTCACTGAATTGCTTAGTGCCTCGCGGTTGCTGAGGCTGGCTTTGAACTTGCGATTCTCCTATCTCAGCCTCCCAAAGTGCTAGGATTATGGGCATGTGCCACTGCATTATTTATTTTTATTTTTAGGGAGAGAATTGGTTAATTGACAAAACCAGATATAAATTTTGTCTTTAAAGCACCATAGCCTTAAAAATAATTTTAATGGAAAATTAGCAGAATACATGGTTTGGCATTTAACAGAGCAGATGGGGTGTCAGCAGCTGTTGTTCATGTATTTAGACCTGCATACTTTCCATTATAAAGGATCTTTGAAAAATCATGTGCCCATATTTGGAATCAGAACACAAATGTGCCGGGTGGCAGTTTTACCTTGCTGTGTTTTAACCTGCTTTTGTTGCTTTTCTAGATGAAAACCAAGCTGCCAAAAAAAATTACCCTGCATAAAGAACCTGAGGGAAAAATAGAAATGCCCTTTATCCAAAAGAGAATTTTTGTTCCTTACTGCTCTGGTTCTAAATGATGAAAATAGTAGATGCATAATTGTATAAAAACCTTATCTGATTTCTACAGACTAAGAATGTGTTTAATGTCCTCTTTCCTACTTTTTAGGATATCAGTGCAATGGAAGAAGAAAAGGATCAGCTCATTAAGAGAGTTGAACGTTTGAAGAAAAGGGTAAGGAAAAAATTAGCACTGTAGATTTTGGCCCCAAGTCCCCAGGACTGGCAAAGATTTAGGAATGCAAATAAAGATTAAGCCAGGTATGGTTGTATATCTGAGGATGGACTCAAATAACATTGAGGGAAAGGGAATCTCTGTAGGCAGTAGCCCAAAACTTTTTAAGGATCTGGAGTCTAGAGCTTTGCTGTTATCTCTAGAGAATACTGTTTACCAAAAGGAAATGGTAAGTGAATGTCTATGTCACATGACATGCTAATTTATTTCTCAAATCTGACAGTAACATGTACTACTTATTCCCTTACTGTAGGTGGAGACAGTTCAGAATCATCAACGGATGCTTAAAATAGCAAGGCAACTTCGAGTTGAAAAAGAAAGAGAAGAATTTCTTGCACAGCAGAAACAGGAACAAAAGAATCAGGTATCCATGAAAAGTTTGTATTCTCATGATGAAAGAAATAGCTCTTTCAAATAATTCACATGTAAAGAGCAAAGAATTTTAGAATTGAATTTTGTGGTACCAACAGCAACAATACCTCCTCCTATTGGGTGCCTTACTCTTTATCTATACTCTTGGTTAATGCTTAGCTCGTGTTCCAGTATTACAGAAGGTTTATTATAATATTAAGCAGTAAGATTAACTGCTCATGAGAATCTCTAAAGGGTGTCTTTAGATTCTGGGACTATAAGAACATCCTTTCTGTTCCACTGATCACAGTACCCTCTACATTTTACTCCAGTGGCAAATAAGAAAATAATGAACAGGTTCAAAATCACAAGAAAACAATAATTTGGCTAGAAAGTATTAATTTTATTTATTAAAAATCTATCTTGAAATCTAGGTAGACTCATACATTAAAAATATATTTCAAATCAATTTCATTTCCTACTAAATGGGAAGTTTAGATATTTAGCTCTATTGGAGCTTGACTTGGCAGCATGGTACTTTCTCTGCAGCAGTAATCTGCATTTCTTAAGCCTTGAATGGTTATTTAGCATTAGTTTCTGATTCTGAGACAGCAATTGTTAACATTTCTTAGGATCAAGAAAACTATGCTATAATAAGAAAAGCCTGATGCATTTATTTCTGTAACGAATATTTTTCCTTAATCCCCAAATTCAACAAATAACTAAAGAAATTTTTTCTGAAAGCTTCAAAAAAAATTTACATGAAAAGGAATTGAGAGGACAAGTTGCATTTTTTATTTAACATAGTAATTTTCTTAGCTCTTAATATTTGTTCCTTTTATATCATAAGAATTATATGTATTTCCTATTGTTTGCCTATGTGAGTGGTAAGTTTTCAATACACTAAGCAAGTCATAAATCTAATTGTGTTTTAAAGCTATTTCATGCAGTACAGAGATTGCAAAGAGTACAAAACCAGCTGAAAAGTATGCGCCATGCTGCAGCAGATGCAAAGCCTGAAAGTAAGTGGAATATTATATAATATCAGTCATTATAAAATATTATTTAAAAAATATTCCTGAAGCAGTAGATTAATGGGAATTAATTATTGTCAAGTGATAGCTCAGCATTTTGGAGCATCATTTCCCAGCAGGCGAATGATATCCCTGATGAAGACATCCGTAAGATTTCATCTTTGTAGAAAAATATTCATACCCTCCCCTAAAAAGAAAAAGATAAATAAAAACTGACCCAGGTTTTCAGTCAGGGTGAAGATAATGATCCTGACTGGCAAAGGAAGCCCTCCAGTGTGTGCTTATATAAGTACTTGGAATGGATGTTGTGAAAAAGATGAAAGAAAAAAATGTGAATTGTTGCTTTAGAGCCAGGGCTATAAAGAAAAAATAAAATACTAGACCCTTAAAACTGAGTGTTTTTCATGTTTTGGTTTGTAGAACAACAATACTAATGATGTGGGTATCCCTTGCTCTGTTATATAGCTCTACACAAATGATAAATTGCTCTGATATCCCAGATTACACTACTGAACCCGTCTTAGGTTTTTTTTTTTTTAAATATTTATTTATTTTTTTAGTTGTAGGTGGACAGAATATCTTTTATTTTATTTTTATGTGGTGCTGAGGATCGAACCCAGTGCCTCACGCATGCTAGGCGAGCACGCTACCACTGCGCCATAACCCCAGCCCCCCGTCTTAGGTATTTTGAAAGTGTTTTAGCATGTTAGGAGGGAGGCTACACATGTTGGAAGAGTAGTACAAAGCTATCATTTGTCTTGGAGAAATATTACAACATAAATATCTAGCTGATAGAGGGTTAATTCATTTTTCTCTAGTAATCTGTAAAAGATTATAAGATGCAATACATAAAGTGTCTAACAAAAAAGGCGTACACAATTACAGGTGTTGACAAAAATGTGGAAAAATTGGGACCCTCATATACTGCTTTGTGGGAGTGTGAAATGATGCATCAGCTTTGGGAAATGGCTTAGCAGTTCCTCAAAATGTTAAACATAGAGTTACCATATGAACCAGCATTTTCATTCTTAGGTATATACCCAAGAGAATTGAAAACACATGTTCACACAAAAACTTGAACACAAATGTTCAAAGCAGCATTATTCATAATAGCCAAAAAGTAGAAACAACCCTTATGTCCCTAAACTAATGAATGAATTAACAAAATGTGGCATAGCTATACAATGGAGTAGTAGTATTCTTCCAGAAAAAAAGAATGAAATGTTGATGTATCCATGAAGCTTATGACATGCACAAACCTCAAAAACATGGCTAAGTAAAAGATACCGGTCACATACGTGTTATATGATCCCGTTTATATGAAGTGTCCAAAATAAGCAAATCCATAAAGACAGAAATCAAATTAGTGGCTCTCTAGAGTTTGGAGGACGACTGCATGGTTGGGGGGAACTGGAGAGAGGAAATAACTCTTGATGAGTTTGGAGACTTCTTTTGGAATTGATAATGTTCTAAAATTGATGGTGCTTATAGTTGCACAACTGTGCTGTATTTAAAACCATTGAATCATGCACTAAATGGGTGAATTTTATGGCATGTAAATTATATTTCAGTAAAACTATTAAAAGAGATAATATGTAAATTATATTTACATATAAATATAAATTCGATCCTCAGCACCACGTAAAAATAATCCTCCTGCCTCAGCTTCCCGAGCAGCTGGGATCACGGGTGTGCACTACCACAGCCAGGTGCTTAAGTTTTTTAACAGCTTTATTGAGGTAAAATTAATTTAATAAACTGCACATAAAGTATATACTTGGTAAGTTTTGATATAGGTATGCACTGGTGAAGACATCAACCTTTAATGAAAATAATAATCATATCCATTACCCCCAGATACGTCCTTTGTAATGTCTTCTGTCCTTCTTCTCATCCCCAGGCAACCATTATTAGAAACAAATATGATTTAAGAATTTTATGTTTTAAAAACATTTTAGGCTTTGATTCCATGCATCTCTGGTTACATGAGGTAAATTTAAGAACCTGAAGATGGAAGAGCTAAGTCATCTAACAGGCAGAGGAACTAGAACGTAGATTTAATTGGAAACCACATAGGAATGATTACCTGATTTTTATTATACTGTGATTTGTTAAACACTTTTCTTTTTCTCCTTTTCTTCAATTCTGAAAAAGAGGGAAAGTTGAAGGAATGAATGGAAAACTTGTAAATTTGCCATTGATGCATTTTTATATGTTAGCACAACAGAACTAAAAATAATCTTAAGGCTTTGGGACGTATTTATTATGCAATCTACATACGTAGATTACTTAAACCGGAAACCTACCCAGCGTTTTAAAAAGTCAAGCCAGAATTTGTAAATGTGTAATGGAAAGATCTGAAATAAACTTTATAAAGCTCTCTAGGCTAGGAATTTATAACAAAATCATTATTCACTGAAAATCTGTATAGTCATACATCTTAACAAAATAAGAAAAGTATTAACTTTTAAAAATACAATTTTAGAGCTGGGGTTGTGGCTTAGTGGTTGAGCACTTGCTTTGCACATGGGAGGTACTGGGTTTGATCCTCAGCACCGCATAAAAATAAATAAATAAAGATATTGTGTTCATCTACAACTAAAAAAATATTAAAAAAAAATACAATTTGGGGCTGAGGTTGTGGCTCAGTGGCAGAGCACTTGCCTCACATGTGTGAGGCACTGGGTTCAATCCTCAGCACCACATAAAAATAAGTAAACAAAATGAAGACACTGTGTCCATGTATAACTAAAAAAAAAAAAAAAAAACAATTTAAGTTTCTACTTAACTGTAAACTAATACATTAAAATATAAAAGCTAGGGGCTGAGGTTGTGGCTCAGTGGTAGAGCGCTTGCCTTGCATGCGTGAGGCACTGGGTTCGATCTTCAGCACCACATAAAAATAAATAAAAAAGATATTGTGTCTATCTACAACTAAAAAAAAAAAATTAAAAAAAATAAAAAATAAAAGTTACCAAACCTAAAATATTAATGAGTGTAGATAATTTATTTCTCTTTTTGTTTTTATACCTGTAGCAATGTCTTCATTGGTTCGAAGCTGATAAATTATAATGTATTAATTACTGTTTGTGATGAATTAAAATAGAAATATAAACTGCATCATCAGAAGTATTGCAAAAGAAAAAAAAGCATTTATGACTGCTTGTGTAAAGAGCACTTGGGTTAGATTTCATTTAATTGTTAGTTCATGGATTTCTTTTCCTTTTTTGTGGTGGGGGAATTGAACCCAGGGCCTCCAATGTGCTATGCAAATCCTCTACCACTGGGCTACATTTCCAGCCCTAGTTCATGAATTTCTTAAAAACCTGGCAAAATATGATCCAGCAATATGTCCAGTTCTGCAAATGTCATTTTTGCATATTGAGGGATATTAAAGAATTAGTTTATAAAGTTTGAAAGATCCTAATACCACACTTTTATAATTATTTAATTGTTCTTCCATTCAAATTATGCTTCATAATCATTCTAATTAGCATTAAAATATTTCAGTGACCAATCTTTTTTTTAAAGAAAATTTTTATACCTATATTTTTTATTTATTTGTTTTTATGTGGTACTGAGGATCAAACCTAGTGCCTCACATGTGCCAGGGAAGTGCTGTACCACTAAGCTACAACCTCAGCCCAGTGACCAATCTTTTAATGCACCATACTAGGTATACAGAGTGCTTTCAATAGAGATACCATACTGTGCAAGTCTTATGTTTAAAAGTATAGAGGCTATCACTGTATCTACTCTTTCAGACTGATTATTCATTTATTTTGTTTTTTAAAGGTTTAATGAAAAGACTAGAGGAGGAGATAAAATTTAACTCATATATGGTAACTGAAAAATTTCCTAAAGAAATAGAGAACAAGAAAAAGGAATTGCATTTTTTACAAAAAGTGGTTTCAGAGCCAGCTATGGACCATTCTGATCTTCTTGAACTTGAATCTAAAGTAAGTGACGATTATCTTTTTATAGTTCCACTTTTGTCTCATCCCCAGATCTGTGAAAATTATGTGAACTGCTTTCTCTAGAGTCCTACTTAGGACTAAAATTAACAATGCTAAAAGTTGACAACTCTTTTGAGGGGTTGTCCTTTATGAGGAATTGTAGAATGTTAGATTACTTAATTTCCATGATGTTATAAAAACCCAATTAACTGATAAGGAAACTAACTTCAGTATGTAAATTAATGCATATGAATTGACTTATGGGTTTATGTCTTCATAATATATTATTTACATGGCAAATTTTAGAATACCTAGAATATAATTAATAATTAATTTTTATTTCTAAGCATAATACTATGGTAATTCCATACTGAAAGCTGATTTTTTTTTTTTTTACTTTGTAGTGCTGGGAATCGAACTGAAGGCTTGCCAGGCAAGTGCTCTTTCACAGAGCTACACCCTCAGCCCGCTAAAGCTGATATTTTTGATTAGCCTTTTTT
>PVHX01014386.1:0-50692 GCA_004024805.1 Geosciurus inauris
CTCCATATGGCCAATGTGCCAGGTGGTAAGGGCTCCTGCTTATTGGCCCGTTTTAAATCCTCTCCTAAGTGTTCCCATTGAGGCACATTTAATAGACCTTCCTCTAAAAACCAGGGTGCCTTTTTTTCAATTGTATGGAGAAAGGCATGAGCGGTTTTTGTCTTTAAAGGAGTACCTCCGGCTTTAAGGAAATCCCGGAGGGTTTGTTCCATACGGATCATAGAAACTTCAGACCCCATTTTTTATTTCTTAACAGTTTAAGGAAGTTTGAATCACTTTACCATGAACTTAAAGAAGTGTAAGTCACTTTACCGTGAACTTAAAGAAACTTGAGTCACTTTACCGTGAACTTAAAGAAATTTGAGTCACTTACCGTGAGCTTTAGGGATTCGTTGCAACTCTGCAAACTTTCACCTGCGCAGCCTTTTTCCTTATCAATGTTTCTTTTTGATATCAATATTTCCCGGGTTTTCAGCACCACTTATTGTCTCCTACCAGTGGGCGACAATGGATAAAGAAACTATGGTACATATACACAATGGAATATTACTCAGCAATAAAAGAGAATAAAATTATGGCATTTGCAGGTAAATGGATGGAACTGGAGAATATTATGCTAAGCGAAGTGAGACAATCCCAAAAAACAAAATGCCAAATGTTCTCTCTGATAAGTGGATGCTGATCCATAATGAAGGAGAAGACACTGGAAGAATGGAGGAACTTTGGTCAAAGGGAAGGAAGGGATGGGGAGGACACATGGGGGCAGGAAAGATGGTGGAATGCGATGGACAGCAATGCCCTAGGTTCATGTATGACTGCACATATGATGTAACTCCATATTGTGTACCATCAGAGAAATGAAAAGCTGTGCTCCCTTTGTGTACAATAAATCAAAATGCATTCTGCTGTCATGCATACATAATTAATTAGAATAAATAAAAAAAGATTTAAAAATGGTTTAGATTAAGAGAGATCAAGGAGACGTCAATGTCATTGAATGCTAAGGCAATTCCTAACTGGATTTAAGATGGGGAGTGGATAGGAAGGGAATTTGAATATGTCTTTTATACTAACTATAGATTGGTATCCAGGTTAAAGTTCCTTATTGTGATAAACTGTGTTTGTAGGAGACTGCCCTCGTTCCTAGGAAATACATACCTAAGTAGTTAAGGGTAAAAGGTCAGAAAGAGAAGGAGGAAGAGAAACAGGAAGAAGAGTAAATGTGATGAAAATGTCACCAGCTGGTGAACCGGATGGTGGGTCGATGGATATTCTCACTATCCTGGCAAACTTTTCACAGGTTTGAAAATGTTTTCAGTGGCAACTTGGTGGAGAGGGTCAACACATTTGCTTTAGGAAACTTTCAGGAAGATTCACACACTTCTTTAGGAAAACTTTCAGGGAGATTCACACACTCTCCTTGCTGTGCCCCACAGGCCCCTGTGGACACTTTGTATATTGGCATGGTCCTTTTAACCTTATGCAGCCATTCCTTGGCCTGGACAGAGGCCCTCCGGCTGTCCTCTTTGTATTATCATCTCCAACCACACTGCAGGGTTGAAGTGGTGAATAGATCAAGGAAGGAAGCAATAAATCTGAGTTTAGCTAACCTCTCTTTGGATTCATTCCCATTTTCAGACTGGACTGTGAGCGTTCAGCTGACCTCCATGAGCTGCTGCTCTCATTGATGTCTTTATACGATGTCTTTATAATTCATCAGATAACCTAAGTATGTCACCGTGAACTTCTCCCAAATCTCTTAGCAGCGCCTTCACTGTGACGAGTGTGCTCTGATTGTTGGGAGTGTCGTCTTCGACAGGAGAGAAGTACATTTATACGTGCCCTGTTCCTCATCTCAAAGGCTCTTCTCCAATAAATTTTCCTTATGACATCTTTGGTTTTTGTTTGTTTGTTTTGGTAACAGGGATTCAACCCAGAGGTGCTTAACCACTGGACATATCCCCAGCACTCTTCATTTTTTAATTTTAAGGCAGGGCCTTACTAAATGCTGAGGCTGGCCTCAAATTTATGATCCTCCTGCCCTTGACCTCCTGAGTTGCTGGGATTGCAGGTGGGCACCACCTTGCCTGATTGTCTTTTTGTTGTTGTTGTATTGTTTTTGAGACAGGGTCTCACTGTGTTGCCCAGGCTGGACTCAAACTTATGATCCTCGAGCCTCAGCCTCCCAGGTTTTTGGGGTCATCAGTGCACACCAGTTTTCACCAGTTTCAGGCTTCTTGAAAAAATGGTGTTGAAGTTGTAGCTCAGTGGTAGAGTGCTTACCTAGCACATGCGAGGCTGTGAGTTTAATCCTCAGCACCACAGGTGGTGGAAAATAAAGCTCCAACACATTTTTATAGACTAAGTCCTATCCTTGTTTATATGGTTTAGATCCTTATTTAGCACCTTAAATTTTTTTTTTGGAGTTCTTCCATTTAGAGAAACTGTAGTTTCTAATCAGGTAAAATTCAATCATATTTACTAAGTGTTAGTTTTTGTGTTTTCACTGGCCCTTGGGTCTTTACAATTTTGGTATATAGTTGAAAAGTTCAATATATCAGTTTGGTTATGTTGGTCGTGACTTTTTTGTGTGTACTGGGGGTTGAACTCAGGAACGCCTCATCACTGCTACATCCCCAGCCCTGTTATTTTTATTTTGAGATAGGGCCTTGCCAAGTTGCTGAGGCTGGCCTTAAATTTATGATCCTCCTGCTTCAGCCTCCTGAGTTGCTGGGATCACAGGCATGGGCCACTATGCCTAGCAGTGAGTATGATTTCACATGGTTATGATACAATTTGCCTGCTGTAGGCAGGAAAAACTGCCTAGAATTATAGTGGTTAAGGCCTCTTTTGAAAATTAATTTTTCAATGATACTACAATTTGTTTTTTTCTAGTACAGCTTGATTAACTTTTGCTCACATGTAACAAATCATTTGGGAGGATTAACGACATTTAATTGAGGAGACTCACTATTTCTCCTTTGTATTTAACATCTCCAATGCAAGAACTGTGTTTTTGCACAGTTCTGATAATACGATTTTAAGAGTTGAATTTCAGTGCAATTTTTCTAATCCGGCTATTCAGTTCTCTCCTGAAAACTAGAATAGCAACATCTGAAAAGCCAGTCTGCTTATGGAAATGAGACACGTAACTTCCATTTACTGTGTTTTAAACATGACCCGTGTTGGAACAAGCAAATTCTAATCTATTAAGTTAAAATTACAAATATTGAAAATAAGAGGAAATAATTTGGACTAGGAAAATTGCTTGTTGGAGGTAAAAGGCACTTCATGCCAAAAGACCCAATCAGGTTTAAACTGAGCAGAGGACTCAAGTAGATATTTCTCAAGAGAGTATCTGCCAATGGCCGTTGACAGCTGCCACAACACACACGACAGATGCCTGAACACACACGAGATGACAGACGCCAGATACCGGCGGGCGGACGCAGAGCAGGGTATTTCACAAGCGCTGTCTTGACCCAGTTTTGAGGACGTGGCCGCACTCTCCGTTCCTTCTCGCCCCTCCGTGGGCAGTGTGCGACGTCTCCACCCAGCCCTTCCCTCCTTAGGCTCTGACACTCCTGGGTCACTGGACACACACCTCCCGAGGCCCCTGGACCCCTCACACCCAAAGGACTGCCTCCTCTTCCCCGAGCCCACAGAATGATCCAAACTACTCAAGTCTCAGGAAGCCCCCGAAAGCTGACCCACTCTGCTTGTCATATAAAAACTGCTTCCTACAGTTCCAGCCCAATGTGACCTTGTCCCCAAGAGCACCTGTGTGTGGCCCTGCGTGGTGGCCTTCTTTTGCTTTGCTTGAGGATAGAAGTAACAATAAGTTCTCTCTCTTGCCCATCCACATATCTCTGTTATGTCCTGCGACCCAAAGAAATTAAGTAAACCTGAAATTGTGTAACCAGGAAACAGCCATGTGTGAGATGATTTGATTCCATCTGCATGAAGTACCCAGAATAGTAAATCTATAGACACAGCAAGAAGATTTGTGGTTTCTTGGCTTTTAAGGAAGGAGAATGAGCCGGGAACGGTGGCTCAAGCCTGTAATCCCAGCACTTAGGGAGGCTGAGACAGGAGAATCGTGAATTCAAAGCCAGTCTCAGCAATGACGAGGCGCTAAGCAACTCAGTGAGACCCTGTCTCTACATAAAACACAAAATAGGGCTGGGGATGTGGCTCAGTGGTCGAGTGCCCTGAGTTCAATCCCCAGTACCAAAAAAAAAAAAAAAAAGGAAGGAGAATGAAGAGTGAATGCTCAAGAGCATGGAGTTTCCATCTGGGGTGGCAGAAATGTTCTGGAATTAGAGAGCAGTCATGTGATCACAAGTATACTTCATACCAAGAAATCGTACATTTTAAAATTGTTTAAATGGTATTTTGTTACGTGTATTTGATTCCAAAAAGAAGGCCAAAAATAAAGTAAGACAAGGTCTTAAAAAAGAAGAGCAAGACTGTGTGTGCATTGCTGTTGTTTGGGTACAGTCTGAGTGTGTCCCCTGAGGTTTACTTGTTGGAAACTGGATCCTCAGGGTGGCTTGCTCAGGAAGTGAGACCTTTAAGAGGTGCAGTGTTTATGGTTTGGATATGAGGTAGTCCCCAAAAACTCCTGGGGAAATGATCAGTTCATGAGAGCTGTAACCTAATCGGTGGGTTAATCCATTTGATGAATCAGTGATTCAAATGGATTACCAGGTGGAGGTAACTGTAGGCAGGTAGGGTTTGGCCAGAGGAGGCAGGTCCCTGGGGGTGTGACTGTGGGGTTTATTTTTTGTCCCGGGACCCCGGCTGGCTCTTTCTGTGCTTCCTGGCTGCTGCGAGGTGAGCGGCTTTCCTTCACCAGGCCCTTCCACCCTGGTGTGCTGCTTCACCTCAGGCCCAGAGCCAGCTGACCCTGGACTGAACCTGTGAAACCTTGAGCCAAAAATAACTTCTCCCCCTCTACACTGCTCTTGTCAGGTATTTTGGTCAGTGACAAAAAGTGACTGATATATGAGGGCTGTGGGGTTGGCCTAGTTGGGGCATCAGCAGGCAATGACTCCCCTCTGAAGGGATTCAGGTAGTTCTCCTTGGACCCTGAGTTTGTTCTTGTGGGATCCAGTTATTATAAAGAGCCCTTCTACATTCCCATAGGCTTCCTGTCTCCATTGCTGTCCTTCCCTCTCACATGTTCTTTGATTATGATGCCATCCACCATGAGGCAGCCATGGACATGAATCTCCAGAATTGTGAGCTAAATAAACCTTTTTTAAAAATAAAGTATTAGCCTCAGGTATTCCATTATAGTAAAGGAAAATGGACCAATGAATGCATATTTTAAAGTACTCTAATTTCCTAAGTACAAGAAACAAAGTTTTGTCAACTTCACCTGTGAGTGTGCATGGTCTATTTTTCTAAAAATAGACTGTTATGTTAAATAGAATAAATACATTTGCTCATATTAATGCATTTTCCAAAAATAAATAATACCCTCTGCACATCAACAAAGTATTAAAAATTGAAGACTGACAGAAGAAAGGCTAGTAGGTATGTGGAATAATCTGAATTCTTGTGCTTTCTAGATGGGAGTGTAAAATGGCACAACCACTTTGGGAAAAGTCTGACAGTCTCTTATGAAAATAAACCTATGCATAACTATGACCCACAGATTCCATCATTAGGCATTTACTCAAGATCCAGGAAACAGATGTCCACAAAAAGACTTGTACAAGGCCATTCATGGCATCTCTACTCATCTGAGCCCTAAATTGGGAACAGCCTACCTGGCCAACAGCTAGAGAATAACTAGAAAAGTGTTTTCTTCACGCAGTGGCCACCAATTCAGAAATAAAAAGAAACGAACTATGGATGGATGATTATATAAATGAATCCCAAAGCATTATATGAGTAAAAGAAACTTTACATAAAGAGTATACACTGTATTAGTGTATTGATAATGGAGGTTTATAACTGGGAAAGGTAATCTAGGGTGGAAAGATTTCAGAGCAATGAATAATGTCTCTAGGGGTTTTGAGTGGAGGTTTATTCAGAGAGGTGTGAGGGAATTGCCAGTGGGTGATGGTCATGTTTAACATCAGGTTCACATATTTATATATTTTCCATATCTCATGAATTGGTACACTTAATGAAGATCCCCAAATTCATTTTATCATTATTTTTACAGTTCTGGGCTTTGCACATTTTCCATTTAATTTTATGTAAATTTTACCTTGAAAGGAACAAAATGAGCCATAAAAAATATTGAACTCTCTGGGCGTGGTGACGCATACCTGTAATCCCAGCTGCTCGTGAGGCTGAGGCAGGAGGGTTACAATTTCAAGGCCAGCCTCAGCAACTTAGAGAGGCCCTGTGTCATAACTTTGTGTGTGTGTGTGGTGCTGGGGATCCAACCTTGGGCTTCTTGTAAGCTAAACAAGCCATCTACCACTGAGTCACACCCCCAGCTTGAAACTCCGTCTCAAAATAAAATAATAATGATAACAAAGGGCTGGAATATAGCTCAGTGGTAGAGCTCTTTCCTGGCATGTGCAAAGTCCTGGCTTCTTTGAACCCCAGCACTGATAAAAAGAAAGCAAAGAAAAATCACAATATTGAACTCTGGTTAATGATATGTAAGTTGAAGTATTTGGGGGAAATTATAACAATATCTATAACTTACTTTGAAATGCAAACAAAAATAAGACATAGGGGCTGGTGTGTAGCTCCTAGCTCAGTGATAGAGTGTGCTTAGCATGCACAAGGCCCTGGGTTCAACTCTCACCAGGCAAAAAATATACATGGATTGTTGAGTGGGAGGAGGGATAGATGGAT
This sequence comes from Geosciurus inauris, assembly GCA_004024805.1. Classification (NCBI taxonomy): domain Eukaryota; kingdom Metazoa; phylum Chordata; class Mammalia; order Rodentia; family Sciuridae; genus Geosciurus; species Geosciurus inauris. Next base: position 6,826 of record PVHX01014386.1, read on the forward strand.
GGATGGGTAGATACATGTTAAAGAAAGAATAGCAAAATGTTAATGATAGAATTTGGATCATGTATACCCAGATGTTCACTGAAGTATCTTTTCACCTTTTATGTGTAGAATTTGGATCACGTATACCCAGATGTTCACTGAAGTATCTTTTCACCTTTTATGTGTGTTTGAAAAATTTTGATAATAAACTGTAGGGGAAAAGAAATAATAAACAAATAGCAAAATATATAATAATAAATGACAAAATATACAGAATTAAACTCACCCCTTGCTATTTGGAGTTTTAAAACTTAGTGTGGAAATTGGAAAGACATTCTTTAAGTAGTCCAGGTACCTCAAGTTCTCGGAATGAGTTTTCTGTGTCTGGAAATTGCAGTGTTACCAGGAGCAGCTTCAAAGCTTCTTTGTCCAGTTTCTTCCTTCCTTCCTTCCTTCTTTCCTTCCTTCCCTTCCTTCCCTTCCTTCCCTTCCTCCCTTCCTCCCTTCCTCCTTTCCCTTTCTTCCCTCCCTCCCTCTCTCTCTCTCTCTTTCTTTCTTCTTTTTTCCGTACTGAGGATCAAAGCCCAGGGGTGCTTAACCACTGAGCCATATCCCCAGCCCTTTATATTTTTTATTTTGAGACAGGGTCTCGCTAAGTTGCTGAGGCTGATTTTGATTTTGCAATCCTCCTGCCTCAGCCTTCTGAACTGCTGGGATTACAGGCGTGTGCTATGTGTCCGGCTCTTCTGGACAGCTGGGCCAAATGTTGGGAACTAAAATCCTTCAAGCCCCTTGGTAATTGCTAAGTTTGTTTTTCCCTTCCAGGCATTGAGGATGGAACCCAGGACCCTGCATATGCTACGCAAGTGCTTTGCCACTGATCTACACTCCAACCTGGTTACTAAGCTTTAATACCTAATTATAGTGTGAACAGATGAAATTCTTCAATTTAGAAGGATGGATTCTTGATTGCCTGGGAGTAGCCACTGTAGTCAATCTCAGTTTCTCTTCCCAGCCATCTGCCTGTGTTATTTTTTTTCCATATATATATATATTTGTAGTTGTAGATGGACACAATACCTCTATTTTATTTATTTATTTTTATGTGGTGCCTATGGTCTTTACTCAAGGGCACTTCATCACTGAGCTATATCCCCAGCCCTAATTTGTATTTGATTTAGAGACAAGGTCTCACTGAGTTGCTTAGTGCCTCGCTTTTGCTGAGGCTAGCTTTGAACTCATGATCCTCCTGCTTCAGTCTCCCAAGCTGCTCAGATTACAGGCATGTGTCACTGTGCCTGGCACCTGTGGTCTTTTAATCTCTATGTTTTTCCTTATTTTTCCTACCCTTTCACCCACTGTTAATGTTTTGTCTCTTAAGAAAGAGCACAGATCATTAAGTACTAGTTCACTCTCTACACAATAGAGATAAGAGATAAGAGATCCATGGTCCCTGAAGGAAGAGTTACTGCAACAGGAAGGTGAAGAACCGGCTTCTGCACCTGCCTCTGCACAGCTACTTAATTAATCGGTACAACCGAGGAGGCAGACTAAGAACTAGTCAAGATATTCTCCAGCCCTAAGACTCAAATGCCACATTTTAAAAGTACTAATTTCTGAGTGCTGGGGGTGTAATTCGGTGGCAGAGCCCTTGCCTAGTCTGTGTGACGTCCTGGTCCAATCCCCAGCACCAAACAAAGGCAGTCATTTCTAAATAACTGATTTTGATTCTCAGTTTGCTCTTTAGTCGCCCTGAGTGACCACAGTGTTCCCCTCTTGGTGGCCTCAGCCATGCATAACTGCAACTTTTCCGAGTGTCCATCCTGCATCTAGAAGATCAAGAATTTCCTGTCCACATTTTATGCCTTTTCCTCCCGAGTTAATTAGCCCCTTTGCCTCAATGGAAGTCCCCATGAATGTGAAGGGTGGTGAAGGCACAATTTGAATCTGTGTACATATTGACATAGATTCCTGCTGCCAATTGGGTCACAGCAGTAAGTTCTGCCTTTTGTGCTGACATTCCCTGAGGCAGAGGCTTTGCCTCAATGGTGAAGTCCAGAGTGACCACTATACCCAACAAGACAGATTCCATCTTCTATGAAACTAACTCCACCTGTGAAGTACTCCACATCAGGGTCCCTGAGGGGCTTGTCTGTCCAGTCCAGTCTACTAGAGAACACCGTATGATCTCCATGCAGGTGTGATCAGGTTGACCACTCCCAAGGGGTAGCAGAGTGGCTGGGTTTAGAGTCTGGACGACTTTAGGGTAGACAGAGCATGGCCTGGTGTCTGAGTGTCTTCTCATTAGTCAGCCAATATTGTCCTTGGTACTCCAACAGTGATAGTACAGAGCGTTAGGTCCTGTCCCATAGTTACCCTGTCAGTCTCTAACACCAGAAAGGCCATGGTTGCAAGGGCCCATAGACAAGGTGGCCATCCGTGAACCATAGAGTCCAGCTGTTTGGAAAGGTAGGCCACCAGACGGTGCCATGTCCCCAGCATTTGAGTCGGGACTCCTGCAGGTATTCCAGACCATGCATGGACATAGAGAAGGGCCTTGTGAGGTCAGGGAGTCCAGCCCAGGTGCGCTGGCGAGTGCTTGTTTAATGTCCTCAAAGGTTTTTTTTGTGTGTTGGTCCCCATGTTAGAGTTTCCCATTCTCTCCTCCCTTTGTGTCCTCACAGAGGGGTTTGGCCATAACTGAAAAGTTAGGGATCCATATACAGCAGAATTGGGCAGCACCAGGAACTCTCAGATCTGTTGGTGGGTAGAAAGGAACAGAATTGAGCAGACTGCCTGTTCCTTCTTGGGGACCTGTTACCATTGTCTCTGTGTCAGAAACTGAGGTACCTGACTTTTTCTTGACAGATCTGGGCTTTCTTTGAGACTTTGTAGCCAGTTTCACATAGAAGAGCAAGAAGCTGGGTCGCCTTCTTGGTGTCTCTTGGGTTGCTCTGGCCAGCAACAGACTACCTACATACTGGAGCAGTGCACAGCACATCAGGCCAGCGTCTGCCTCGTTTTGCAGGAAAGGCTTTCAAATCCACAGCCAGTGAGTTTTTGAAGCCCTGTGGCAGCCTGGTTCAGGTCACCTTCATTCCTGGGGGCATTCCTTCTTCCAGTGGCCTTCTAGATGGCAGTAGGCACATCAGCTTAGTCCCAGCCTTGTCCCTGGATAAGGTGGTCCTTCTATTCAGACCTTCCTTCAGCCCTGCATCTGGCCCTGGTTTTGATATTTGTTTTGGCTTTGTCCTGGTGGGACCCCACTTTGGGTGACCTCTGGGTTTGCGGTGAGGGCATTGGCCATCTTTATCTTTCCACCTGTCTTTCATTGAACCTCCCAGTCTCAATTGATGAACACTGTGGTGGCACCTTCAGGTAGCTAACTGGCATTTTTTTTTTTTTTGGTACTGAGGATTGAACTCAGGGGTACTCAACCACTGAGCCACATCCTCAACCCTATTTTGTGTTTTATGTAGAGACAGGGTCTCACTGAGTTGCTTAGTGCCTTGCTGTTGCTGAGGCTGGCTTTGAACTCATGATCCTCCTGTCTCAGCCTCCCAAAGTGCTAGGATAACAGGCATGCGCCACCGTGCTCGGCTGACTTTTTTCTTTTGCGATGCTGAGATGGAAGCCAGGATTTTGCAATGCCAGGCAGTGCTCTTCCACTGAGTTACAACCCTGCCCTGTTTTCCTCCAGATTGCAGATTTACTGCCCTCCTGCCCCCCAAACACATTGCAGGCGTCCTGGGGTTTCTGAAGGGCCCTGGACCTCTGCAGCTGGGACACTAGCTCAGAAGGGGAGGAAGGAAAGGTCATGGCACACACAACAAGAGTCTCAAACTCAACTCCCAGTACTAAGGAAGCAAGTGAAAACAATGTCTCAGCTATTAGAAGTTCTCTGAAACTATAGTTGGGCACCTGTTTGTTATACCCAGATTTTCATCTTTGTATAGTTCGAGGCCCGGTTCAGTACCTGGTATATAGGTTCTCAGTTCCTATGGAATGAATAAGTGAGCAACATACTCTTTAAAAGTACATGGACCACCTTGCACGGTGGTGCATGTCTGTAATCCCAGTGGCTCTGGAAGCTGAGGCAGAGGATTACTGCAAGTTCAAAGCCAGCCTCAGCAACAGTGAGGCGCTAAGCAACTCAGTGAGACCCTGTCTCTACATAAAACAAAATAGGGCTGGGGATGTGGCCCAGTGGTTGAGTGCCCCTGAGTTCAATCCCTGGTACCAAAAAAAAAAAAAGAGTATACGGACCCTTTGTTCAGTCTCAAATAACCAAATCATGCCCTCACCTTTAGTGCCATGACTGGGCAAGTTTTGGAAATCTGGCCTCTGATCCTCTGATCCTCTGATCCTTGTTCCTGCCGGGTGGAGTCAAGAGGGGACGGAGAGGAGAGCATGAAGTGGCCACAGTGTGGTGCTGCCTGGCTTCATGGGCCACGGGTTGGTAGCAAAGCAAGCAGATCCAGAGGAGGGAGTGGACTCATGGGAAGAGAGAGGGCGCCAGGACCTGTGGAGGTGCCGGCCTTCAGCCACGCGCCCAGTGGCACCCATCCTGCAAGCTGACTCCTCCTGCCAGATGGTCCAGTTTATTGTCCATGAGCCAGAGAGGGAGCACGGAAACATGAGGGCGACAGCTGAGAAGGTCCAAGCCATGAAATGCCAGAACAGCTGCTCCATCTCGGCCCCCTGCCATCCAGGACTGGCCAGTCTGACCAGCGGCCACCAGAGGCCTCCACGCTCCAATGCAGGCAGCTGTGCACACATGACACTCGCCCAGAGAAGCCGATGGGCAGGGGAGGACATGGCCCCGAAATCTAGAAGATATACAAAACTAGATGACACGGAGCTGGACCCAGAAGTCCATCGTGACTAGTTACTGTGGTTCCTCCCCAGAAGCCTGAACATTAGAGAAGGTCAGCGACTGTCCCAAGGACACAGATCCAGTCTCTGGCCAGGGGATCCCCACCCAGGTTCCAGTCAGCCAGAGTGCAGATGAGGTAGGTGTGGGCCACCAGCCACCCATCCCTGGGTGGGGACTGGGTGGGGAACATCAAGGAGCTGGGACTAGGCCTGGTAGGAACAGGGCAGGGGAGGCCAAGACCACGGACATTCCATTTAATCACTGCAGTCTCACTGGAGAAGACCGCTTAAGAGCAAAGCATCTGTGGTCTAGCTGGGGGCATGGGGACGCACACCTGTAATCCCAGCAACTCAAGAGGCTGAGGCAGGAGGATTGCGAGTTCAAAGCCAGCCTCAGCAACTTAGTGAGGCCCTAAGTAACAAAGCGAGACTGTCTGTCTCCCAAAAAAAGGGCTGCGGATGTAGCTCAATGGTTAAGCACCTCTGTGTTCAATCCCCAGAAGACCAAAAATAAAAAAGAGCTTGTTCTCTAGCAACACGTTTCTAAGAGAGCTCCTGCGAAGTTACAAGCTCCAAACAGGGAAGTCACACACGGGGGGCGGGGTAGGAACTGCTCCTAAAAATGTCCACTTCCCAACACAAGTGGAACACGACGGAGTGGAGGGGACGGCAGGTCTACAGCAAGGGGACCTGAGTGTCTGCTGCTGGCTGGGCTGGACGGCTGGAAGGTCCCTGTGCTGCGGCATCTTGCTGCACTCAGGATGGCAGCCTCAGCTCTAGCCTCCCTGCCTCACAGGGGAATAAGACCAAACGCTCAGCCCGTGTGAAGGGCAGGTTCTGGGGCAATGCCCAGCGAGCTAGGGCAAGCTCATCAGTCATCAACTGACTGCCACCAAAAGGCAGCACAGCAACCAGCACATGTTCCCAATGCACAGGGGATGTTATGACAGGTCCTCCTGGTGACTGAAGGTCCCAGGCCACCAGAGTCCAGGTGACCGCACTCAAAGGGCTGACAATCCACAGCTGAGACAAAAAGCATCACAAACAGGACACATGATGTGATCGGGCCCAAACCCAATAGAGAGACGCAGGAGGCTGGAGTGGGAGAGTCCCAGCCCAGGCAGCTGGTGACCAGTGAGCTCCAAAGAGCACTTCCCTGAGGCAGGGTGGGCTGCAGTGGAGAGGCCTTCCTGGCAGGTGGATAGAACAGTTAGAAGCCTGCAGTAACAGGCCCAAGAAGCTCACTTACCTGTAGGAAAGATGGCGTAGAGTCTAGGGGAAGGTGGGAGAAGGTGGGGGAAGGTCGGGGAAGGTGGGGGAAGGTGGGGTGTAATAACTCTTAGCTTAAGAAACTCCATTTTGTCTGGGCTGCCAGCCACCTTAACTTTAGCCCACATACTGGGAGATCCCTAACATCAACATACCCTGTTTTTACAAAAGAAAACATCTTGACCTAAGTTTCAGTTAGAAAAATAACTCTGGATGGAACACAGGGCGGGCTTAACTAACTGCAATCTCTGCTTCTGTGCCTTTGGCTTGCTGGCATTGGCTAAAAGAGAAAACATCATAGTGTTAGGTCAGGTCAGGGTCCAAAATGTCCAAATAGGGGGACCGGTCAGCAGCTGCAAAGCAGAGCTGCAAGCCAGATGCTGATGCCACCAGTAGACACGCTCCTGTCAATCAGCGGGTGTTCCTGACCTATCCAGGAAGGACTCTGGCCTTCTCTTCCTGCCCTCAAGCCCTCCCCATCCTGACCAGGCTTTCTTGAAATTCTCTGTGCATGGAAGCTCCAGCGCCATTTCTCCCGGACACACTCAGATGGATGGGAGGATTTGGCCCAAGAGCGTGTATTCCAATAAAGTCTTGCCGAGCAGCCTAATTCATCTCCTCCTGGTCGTCTGATCTTTACATAATGGTGCCAAAACCCAGGAGGGTTTTGAACCTCCCCCATACCGGGGTTGAGGCAAGCCCTCCAAACCGGGAGGACTCCTGAGCTACTCTCTGTCTTCCTCACCCGGACTGACAAGAGTGAGGCAGGCCCCCCTTCCTCTGGCTCCTCAGCTTGCCCCTCCCCCACTGTCCGCTCCAGAGGCCCATCCTGTAAGTCGTACGTGTGCGTGGGCTCTCTGTCCACTCGAGGCCACGTGGATTTGGGAAGACGTTCCCAGTCCCCATGTTAGCCACTCGCCACCGCCATTGGGGCCCCGGAAGGTTCAAGGGATGCCTCAGTTTTCTGTCTGGCCCCCATTCTCCCGTGGACGTGAGCATTTTTTGGGATGCCTTTTTATATTCCTGCCCACTCCCCGGGACCACTGAGAAGTCACAAGGAACCCCAACTCTTCTCTAGACCTCAAAACTCCACTGTACTATGGCTTAGATAATGGATCAAAATGGCCTCCAGGGGGAACTTTTGATTTTCAAATCCTCACTGATTTGGCTAATTTTTGTCACTGGATGGGAAATGGACAGAAATTCCTTTCGTCAAGGCTTTGTTGGAAAGTACGCTCTCGCCCCTCCCTTCTTTCCCCTCTGTTCTGTCCTTTCAAGTTCTCGCTGCGCTCTCCCCCCTCCCCTCTCCAAAGCCGCAGCAGTTCTCCAGCAGTTTCCCGCTGGAGAACACAAAGCCGGCCTCACTCCCAGCGCTGGAGGGCAGAAATGAGGCATTGTGTGGAGCCTGCCTGCCTCGCCTTCCTGCGTTTCTCCCTGCATCCCTGCACCGCTCAGACAGGCTAGCACCTCCCTGCATGTCCCTCTGCCTCCACGCCACTCAGACGGGCCACCGCCACTGCCCCTCCCCTCAGCCTTACTGTTCAGAGTCTGCAGCTGGCTTGCTTTCTCTTTCTAGGACTCTTCACTCTTATATTTTTAAACATGAAACATTCATTCTGCACGCTAAAGTTAAAACTTCTGATCAGATGTATTTTATCCAACTATAAAAGTTTTTTACACTCTACTGAGACAAGCTATACCTACCTCAAAAGGAATTAAAGATTCTAAATATGGTATTTATTGGAAGGAAAGAGAATATTTCTGGTCAAAAGGTTTACAACTGTGATTAAACATCAATGCAATTATGGTGCTACCAGTTCTGTTTTTATATTAAATGTGTTCATATCTTCCAGGTATACAAGTCTTTAAAATAGAAGGTTTAAAAGAATGTCTTATCAAGCTGATGTTCTCCAAACTGAACTTGCATGGTATCCATTCATATCATTTAATGTTTTATAACTGAACCTATCATCAATAAGATAAGACTTTAAATTATTTTTACATCAGAGTGATCTTTTAAATAAATGAGGACCTAATCTATTTAATATTCTGCTAAAACTTTGCAAGAAGCCCTGTCTTACCTGAGACAGTTCTGTCTCCCAGCTTACTACAATGGCTTCAATGTAGACCAGACTCCAGTTCATTTAAAGGTATGTTCAAAGGATTAATTTTATTGTAAAGATCATTAGGACCTCAAACAGGGATATAATATGTAACTCATCTGAAATTTGAGAAAGCTATTACACAAACTAAATATGTTTTGCTCTTGTTAATTTTATTTTGTATTTTCCTGAAACTCTGACTATTACCTGTTAATGTTTTACAGAGATACTACTTCAAGAAAAACCAACCCAAATTATTTTAAGATAGATCAGCCACCACGTATAAGATAGACCTTAAAATTAAAACCCAGTACCCTTACTTTATAACTGATGAGATTGGCTTGCTGAGTGTTTAAGATCAAGACTTAAAAACTAAAATTAAATTAAAAGGCCAAGAAAACCAGTATTTGGCTCTTGCCCTTTGAGTCAACCTAAATCCAAGGAATGAGGAAACTTCTCTAAAGTGCTCTACACCTCTGGGCCGCAGGACCTCCTGATCAGAGAGATTTCTGAGACCATTAGAGAATTAAAGAGCCAATCAAATGCCACACAATGAACAGGAAGGTCAAAAAGAGAGGGAACCTTCTCTCATGCTTCCCAGGGAAGCTGGATGGTCAGTGCCAGACCTCGGCCTTTCCTAACGCAGATGGCACTAGCACAGCTAACAAGCTGCTCTCAAGTTCCTCAAGGATGCCTCCGAGGAGAACAAAAGGTGACTCTTAACAATAGGTAAGAGCAAAAGTCAGTTTGACTTGCTTCATCTTAAACACCTACCAAAACCAAGAACACAGCTGTTCCTGGGCATTTAAAATAATTTAAAGATAGACATCTGTGACATTAAAAACTAAATGCTATGTTTACATGCCTTGTCCTCTCCAGCCTTGTTATAGGGACTTAACTGTACAGTGAGGCTGAATTACCATGACTTGTTACCACCTCCCTCTCTAGGGCAAAAACAGCCATCTTTCTATTGGTAATATTTGGGCTGTCCTTGGCCCCCATTCACTGCCTCTGGGCTAAGGCAAGAGGACTTGATTATGCAGTAATCGCTACTTAAAAACTTCAACAAATTTCATTACAGAATAGACCAGCCTTGGACTGGTCCATCATGCTGGACTCCCACCAAACTCAATATTTCTCAGCAGCCCCCCTTCTTTTTCTGCTAATCAGTAATCTCTCCCAAGCTTATGTTCCTACCCACAGGTGATGTTTCTACATTCAAGCAACATGACTGACAACCAGAGGCTCCCACACCCCTGCGTCTGCCTCCCTGCCTGACCAACCTCCCAGCCACACCCCCGTCTTTCGACGCCCCCAATCCTGCACGAAGTAGCCAGACAGAACCTGCTGTCCTATATCACCAAAAGGGTGGGGATGTTAGGTCGGGTCAGGGTCCAAAATGTCCAATTAGGGGGACCAGTCAGCAGCTGCAAAGCACAGCTTCAAGCCAGATGCTGATGCCAACAGTAGACACACCTCCTGTCAATCAGCATGTGTTCCTGACCTATCCAGGAAGGACTCTGGCCTTCTCTTCCTGCCCTCAACCCCTCCCCTTCCTGACCAGGCTTTCTTGAAATTCTCTGTGCACGGAAGCTCCAGCGCCATTTCTCCCAGACACACTCTGATGGACGGGTGGATTTGGCCCAGGAGTGTGTATTCCAATAAAGTCTTGCCAAGTGGCTTAATTCATCTCCTCCTGGTCATCTAATATTTACACATAGTGCCTGACTTGCAGTTTTCTTTTGCTAAATAATCTGTAACCAAACCAAGTCAGGGGCTGCAATTTTGAATTGGCTTTGAATTGGCTTTGCAGTCCCATCAGCTGAAAAATAAACCTATAACAAATGAATCTATGAGTTTGTTGTTTCTTGCTGATTGGATATAACATTTTTGGTGCATTGGTCGGGAACCTCAGCAAGATTCTTTCATCTCAGCAGTTCACTCATCTGGCTAAATTTTGGTCTCGGAAGAAACTGAAAGTAGAGGAGATCTCTGGAGAGATGTTCCTCGGTCCCACTCTCGAGTTTGCCCAGATCTCATCAAGAATCAGGAACTAGGTGGGTTGATCCTACTGGGGGACAAGGTCAGACCGGACGCAGTTGCTTACACCGAGTCCCAGGACCCCATGAGACATAGTGGTGGTCTTCTGGTTGGCCTTCAGTGGTGGCCAAATCAGGTTGTCTTTTGTCTTTTTGTTTGTCTTTCTGTTACATGGAATCTAATTGTCTTTATTTTGTCTGTACATGCTGCCTTCTTTCCACAGGTCAATATGGGACAGAAACCTTCCTCTTGTTCATCAGTTCTTGACTGCTTTCTAACTAACTTTCAGGAATTCCAGAAACTGGCTGCTGATTAAAGAGCCTTAGTTACTTCTTCTGATCTTAAAAAAAAAAATTTTGTGAGTTCAAATGGCCATCCGTCTGAAACCCAAAGAAAAGGAAAAAAAAAAATGTTTTTTATTTGGTTAGCCTTAAGCAAAATATAAAGTTACTGGCCGACTGGCCACATCATTTTTTCCTAAGACTCTTGCTTGTGTTATGTGTTGTATGTCTCCATATGTGTGGTGTGTACCATGTACATCATATCAAAATTGGCACAAATAATGAGCGCTCATGATTAAAACCTAAAAAAAAAAAAAAAAAGGATCCAAATACGTTTAATTCATGTGATTTAAAAGGGTTTAATTTAAATTGGGTAAACAGAAAAAGATGTCTTTAAAATTGCTTAACTCACAAGTTTTTCTAGGTGGTCAAAGGACTTTTCTTCAATAAGGGAGAAATGGCTCATACTGTTAAATGCAGTTGTCTAACATCTTGGTTTTTATAATAAAAATAAGTAAATTAAATTTGACATCAGATTACTCAAATGTGTTTGTAGACATAATTAATTTACAGTTAATATGCTAATTGTTAAATCCAACATCGAGTACTTTTTTAAAAATATTTTTTAGTTGTCAATGGACTTTATTTGTTTTTATATGTGGTGCTGAGAATCGAACCCAGTGCCTCACACATGCTAAGCAAGTGCTCTACCACTGAGCCACAATCCCAGCCCCAACATCAAATACTTTTAACTTCTTTGAATTCCATGTGGTTACATTTTTGGTGTTTTCAAAAATGATACATTTTAAAGGAAAAGATTTAAAATTGCTTTGTCATCACTAAAAACAAAATTACTAAATTTAAAGCATGACAGGTATAATCCTATATAATTAAACATTGTGTTTTCATAAAAAGTTAAACAATTGTAATTCTATATACAAAACTTTATAGATTTCTATATGTTTCAATTAGAGTACTGCAAATAACAAAGTATTTCTTATCATTAAAATAGAAAAAATTGTCTAAATTCAGAAATTTAAAAGGATTGTTTTGGGATATGACCAGAAGAAGGAATTAATAGATGGGAAAATAGAAATTAAAAATTCTAGATATGGTATTTAATGAAAGGAAAAAGTAAGTGTTTCTAGGTAAAAAAGTCATTATATGATTAAAGAAACAAGAGGATTTAAAATAAATAATAAAGATTAGTGTAAATGACCAAAAGATCAGAATAAATGACAAGAGAGTCTAAATAAAGGGTAAATTTCAAAAAGTTTATGTTTGTGATTAAATTGACAATAATTAGTACAAATTTATTTAAAATTTAATATACTGGTATAAAACAAAGTCTGAAACATTGTTGTGCTCTTATCAAGATAATTTTCTTGTATTTGTTAGGTTTTATCACTTGGAGAAACTAAGTCTCAAAGAAATTAAGGTTTATACAACTATGGTTAAACAACAACTGTTATTTAAAGTACTGTACTATGTCACAGAATATAGATTTTTCTTTGAGAGCTAAACTTGTCTAATATAATAACATCAATGTAATTATGATGCTATTAGTCCCATTTTTATATTAAATGTGTTCATATCTTCCAGGTATACAAGTTTTTAAAGTAGAAGGTTTAAAGAGCATTATATCAAACTGATGTTCTCCAAACTAAAGTTGTATGATGTTTATTTATATCATTTAATGTTCTATAACTAAAGCTTGTTATCAATAAGATAAAGTTTTATGTTACTTTTACATCAGAGTAATATTTTAAGGAGGTGAGGCCCAAAGAACCATCCTAGGACCTAATGGTCTCCCCAGTGATGATCCTGTTTAAATCTCCCACATTTTCCTTTCAACTCACCCAGATTGGGATCCAAATTTGGACGAAGGTAAGTGGGCCCTAGACCAGTTTGGCAGACTCCATGAGAAGAATCCATGCAGCTGCTCGCAAACTGACTAATCTTTCCAAGGTAAGTGAGACTATCCAGAAGCCAGATGAATCCCCAAGTGCTTTCCTTGAGCACTTCCTACAGGCCTATAGACTATATACTCCAATTGATCCAGGAGCACCCGAGAATAAATGAGCTATTAATCTGTACTTTGTGTCCTGGTCAGCCCCAGATATAAAATGTAAGCTCCAGAAATTAAAACGTATTGAAGGGAAGGTCCTCTCCGAATTGGTAGAGATAGCTCAAAGAATTTGTAATAACCAAGATCCTCCAGAAGACAGACAAACCAAAAGATTAGTCAAGGTGCTTCTAGTTGCATCTGGATCACAAAATTTTAAACCAAATACAGGACCCACCAAACCTAGGAACCGTCCTTTGGATAAAGATCAATGTGCCTATTATAAGGAGAAAGGACATTGGAAAAATGAATGTCCTCTTAGAAAAAGGAGAACTTCACCTAACGGGGCTCCCTTCTATAAGCCTATTTTAAACCTAAATGAAAGAGATTGACAGGCCCAAAGCTCTTTGCCAACGAGCCACTGGGAGCCCATAGTAAGTAAAAATAGGGGTAAAACTGACCTCTTTCCTAATAGATACTGGGGCAACATACTTGGTACTCAAAAGCCCTGAAGTCCCCAATCAAAAATCAAAAATTCCCATTCAAGGGGTTATTGAAAAGACTCAACATTTCTCTTGGACTGAAGCTAGAATCACTGACCTTGGAAGAGGAATAATTACACACTCCTTTCTGGTAATGTCCAATTGCCCTTATCTTCTCTTAGGCTGAAATTTATTACATAAGTTGGGGGCCACTATAACCTTTGCCCAGGGAAATACTATACTCTGCCTGGGAAAAGCACCCATTACTATTCTTGTCAGTTGTCCTCTGGGGGAAGAATATTAATTACTACCAGAAGAAACCTTAGGGTGATTATTTGGGCAGTTATTTGCCAGATTATGATTTTCTGTCAGACTTTCTTACTCACTTTCCAGAAGTCTGGACTAATTTAAACCTCCAGGTTTGACAAAACATCAACCCCCAATAATTATACAACTGACCAGCTCTGCCACCCCCATCCCGATAAAATGGTATCCTATTAATAGAAAGGCTCTATTGGGGATTATTCCCCATATAAATAAACTCTTAAAAGAAGGTATTTTAAAACCCTGTCAGTCTAATTGGAATACTCCTCTACTGCCAGTTCAGAAGCTGAGGACAAAAGATTATCGCCCTGTGTAGGACCTCTGAGAGATCAACAAATGAAACAATACACCCTACAGTTCCTAATCCATATACTCTGTTGAATTTCTTGCCTCCAGATTACATTGTGTATACTGTACTGGATTTAAAGGATGCATTTTTCAGTCTTCCTCTGGCTGAGGTCAGTAACCTATTTTTGCCTTTGAATGGACTGACTCAAATGGGGAACACACAGAACAACTCACTTAGACAAGGCTGCCCCATGGATTTAAGAATTCTCCCACTCTCTTCGATGAAGCACTCAGCAAGGATTTACAAAATTACAAGAAGTGTTATCCCACATCCATGGGACTTGTCCTGACCTTTGAGACTACCCCTGGGATGATGCAGACTTCACCTACTACACTGATGGAAGCAGTTTCATACTGGATGGCATTCAACATGCTGGATCTGCAGTGGTCACTTCTGATAAGATAATATGGCCCAATCCCTAGATTAAAGGACCTCAGCACAAAGGGTTGAACTTATGGCTTTGACCCAAGCCCTCCAACTGGGAAAAGATCTAATAATCAATATTTATACAGACAGCAGGTATGCTTTTGCAACAGCTCTTGTCCATGGGATGATATATAAAGAAAGGGGACTCCTAACATCTGAGGGGAAAACCATAAAAAATGTTCCTGAAATAGTTACCCTCCTGGAGGCTATCTGGATCCCCCAAAGAGTGGCAATTATCCATTGTAAAGCTCATAAGAAAGGGAACTCCCCAGAAACCAAAGGCAACAATTTTGCTGATCAAACTGCCAAAGAAGTTGCCCTAAGATCAGTGGGGAACACACCCCTTCATGTCATTATACCTGAACTTCAGCTTCCAGAGAAGCCTCACTACTCCCCTTCAGATTTGGACTATATAACAAAACTGGGAGTCACTACTAATTCCCTTGACTGGAAGGCTATTATTACCAGAAACTATGGGACAAACTCTAATTTGCCAACTACATCAAGGGACTCATCTAGGAGAAACAAAATTATAGGAGCTACCACAAAGATATTATCTGTTTCCAAAAATGAGAAAACATATTCATTTCATTATCTTCCAATGCCCTACTTGTATCCAAGTAAATACTAAACAAACTAACAAGATACAATTTTTCCCTTGATACCATGGAGAAATTCCTGGAGAAAATTGGGAAATAAACTTCACTGAAATCAAGCCAAGCAAATACGGATACAAATACCTCTTGGTTTTTGTAGACATTTACTTAGGTTGGATTGAGGCCTATCCTACCAAAATGGAGATGGCTCAAATCATAGTAAAAAAGTTATTATATGAGATTATCCCCAGATTTGGATTGCCACATTCAATTGGGTCCAACAATAGCCTGGCGTTCACAGTCAAAATGTCTTAACTACTGTCCACAGTTTTAGGATTTACTTGGAAATTACATTGTGCCTATAGGCCTCAGAGTTCTGGACAGGTAGAAAGGATGAACAGAACACTTAAAGAAACATTGACAAAGCTAACTATAGAGACTGGTGAGAGCTAGATAGACCTCCTCCCATTCACCCTGCTCAGAATTTGGAATTCCCCCTACTGACAAGGGCTTACACCATATGAAATACTATATGGCCAACCTACTCCTCCCTTACCTAAACCCTCTACCCATATAGATGCCTCTGATAATCAATTCCTTCATTCCTTACAGGTCCTACAACAAATCCAAGCAGACATATAGTCTGGATTACAGGTTCCTGACTCTTATGTTTCTAGACAGAAGAAGCAAGACCTGAATAGCCTGCCTGTCTATCAACCTGGTGACTTGGTATACCTTAGGAAACTTACTTCCAAGACTCTTAAATCTCACTGGATGAATCACCTTACCAGGTGATTCTCAGCACACCCACAGCCATCAAAGTAGCTGGAAAAACAACCTGGATACATTGGACTCACATCAAGCCAGCCCCACCTGAAGAAGCCTCTAAAGACACCAGATGGATCATCCAGACCACTGACACACCCCTAAAGTAAGACTCAAACAGGATACCCAGCCAAGATCCCTCAAACTGCCTCCCTTCCTTTCTTCCTCATCTTGACTCTCATCTGACTATTTGTTCTCCCCATCAAACCACTGTATGAATATGGGAACTTAGAAAAACTCATACTGGACAAATCATGCAGGGTCTGATGACCTCTAACCTTCCCTTTAGAGGCTCTTCCTAAAGGAGATTCATACTTAGTAGCATCCCAAGGAACATGGTTTGCATGCACTTTTGGATTAACCCCTTGTGAGGTGGGGCAAGCTACTTCTAGCTTATTTTTTATTGTGGTGTATTTGTTAGCTTCTTTCCTCTAGAAAGCAACCTTCACATGACTGGTTCTGTAGCTCAGTGGTAGAGCACTTGCCTGGTATGTAAGAGACCTGGGTTTGATCCTCAGCACAGGAGGGAAGGTGGGGCAAGATATTTCTCGATCATTTTTTATTATGGCACACTTGTTAGCTTCTCTGCCCTAGAAAGTAATCTTCAAAGGTGGGTCTTATCCCACATTCTCTTCTCCCACTTTCTCTTCTTCCACATTCCCTTCTCCCTGTGGTCCCCACTTCACTCAGAGCTGAGCTCTGGCAGCACAGCGTGCACTCCCAGGGCACCAGGTGCACACCAGTGCATTACAGGCCTGGCCCACCATCTTCTTCCTCAGCAGAGCAATCCCTAGAAAACCGGTGGAGGGCAAATAAATTTATAAAGCTTAGTCTCTGTCCCCTTTGACTTGGGGTGTTGCCAGTGTCCTGAAGGTGGAAGCTCAGTGCTCCCCAAGCAGTCCTACAGGCTCACTGCCAGAGCAGAGTGTTCAGGGATAGGCAGCTGATGAGCTATACAATGCATGCCCTTTCCAGGGAATCTATTAATTAAAAAAAAAAGGAGTGAATTAACCATGCTGTTAAAACTCTAGCTTGTGACTTTAAATTTAATGGCTAGGGAATACTGTTCTGTGCTCAAAGGGAAACTCCTAAAAGCCCACCAAGCTCTCAGTGACACAGCCACTTCCACGTGCTTGTCCTGTATCTGGATCTGTACCTCTGGCTCATTCCTTATTGTGGTGTATTTGTTAACTTCTCTCCTCTAGAAAGCAACCTTCACAGAACTGGGTCTGTAGCTCAGTGGTAGAGCTGTTGCCCTCAATGTGAGAGACCTGGGTTCAATCCTCAGCACAGGAGGGAAGGAGGGGGAAGCTACTTCTAGCTCATTTTTTAAAAATATATATTTTTTAGTTGTAGATCACACAATATCTTTTTTTTTTAATGTGGTGCTGAGAATCGAACCCAATGCCCCACACATGCAAGGCAAGCACTCTACCATTGAACTACAACCCCAGCCCCCTAGCTCATTTTTTATTGTGGCATATTTGTTAGCTTCTCTCCTCTAGAAAGTAACCTTCAAAGAACTGGATCTGAAGGTGACTCTTCTCCCACCTTCTCTCCTCCCACTTTCTCTTCTTCCACCTTCTTCCATATTTTCCCACCTTCCCCCACCTTCTCCCACCTTCTCATCTCTGACCATCTCACACCATCTCTTCCTCCACCTTCTCTTCTTCACCTTCTGTCACCTTCTCTCAACTTCTCTTTTCCCACCTTCTCCCACCATCTCTTCTACCACTTTATACCACATTCTCTTCTCCCAACATCTCTGCTCTCAACTTCTCTCTCCTCCCACCTTCTTCTACCATCTCTTCTTTCAGCTTCTCCAACCTTCTCTTCTACCATCTTCTCTTATTCCACTCTAACCAACCTTCTTTTCTCCCTACTTCTCCCACCTTCTCTTCTCTCACCTTCACCCACCCTCTTCAATCTTCTCTTCTCCCAATTTCTCCCACTTTCTCCAAACATCTCTTCTCTCAGCTTCTCCAACCTTCTCTTCTCCCAACTTCTATTCTTCCACCTTCTCTGAACTTCTCTTCTCCCACCTTCACCAACCTTCTCTCATCATCTCTTCTCTCAACTTCTCCCATCTTCTCCCAGCTTCTCTTTTCCCACCTTCTCTTCTCCCACCTTCTCCCACATTGTCCCACATTCTCCTCTCCCACCTCTTCCACCTTCTTTCACTTTCTCTTCTCTTCCCCCTCCCAACTTCTCTCACCTTCTCTTCCCCCACCTTCTATTTTCAACCTTCACTCACTTTCTCCCATCTTTGCCCACCTTCGCTCAACTTCCCCTTCTTCCTCTTCTCCCATGTTCTCCCTTCTTCTCCCATCTTTGCCCACCTTCTCCAATGTTCTCCCACCATCTCTTCCAACTTCTCATCTCCCACGTCCTCCCATGTTCTCTTCTCCCACCTTCTCTTCTCCCACTTTCTCTTCCCCGCGATTTCTTCTCCCTGTGGTCCCTGCTCCACTCATAGCTGGGCTTGGGCAGTGCAGGGCGCACTCCCAGGGTGCCAGGTGCACACAAATGCATCACAGGCCTGGCCCAACTTCCCCTTCCTTAGAAGAGCAATCCCTAGAAAACCGGTGGAGGGGAAATACATTTATAAAGCCTACTCTCCCCTTTGACTTGAGATGTTGCCAGTGTCCTGAAGTTGGAAGCTCAGCACTCCCCACATGGTCCCTGGGGCTTGCTGTCAGAGCAGAGTGTTCAGGGATAGGCAGCTAATGAGCTATACAATGCATGCCCTCTCCAGGGAATCTATAAATTAAAGCAAAGGAGTGAAATAACCCTGCTGTTAAAGCTCAAACTTGTGACTTTAAATTTACTGGCTTGGGGATACTGTCCTGTGCCCCAAGGCAAACTCCTAAAGGCTGCCAAGCTTTCAGTGACACAGCCACTTCCATGTGCTTGTTCTGTATCTGGGTCTGCTTCTCTAGCTCATTCCTTATTGTGGTGTATTTGTTAACTTCTCTCCTCTAAAAAGCAACCTTCACAGGGCTGGGTCTGTAGCTCAGTGGCAGAGCACTTGCCTTGAATTGAGAGACTTGAGTTCGATACCCAGCACAGGAGGGAAGGTGGGGGAAGCTACTTATAGCTCATTTTTTTAAATTGTGGCATATTTGTTAGCTTCTCCCCTCTAGAAAGTAACCTTCAAAAAACTGAGTCTGAAGGTGGGTCCTCTACCATCTTCTCTTCTCCCACTTTCTCTTCTTTCACATTCTCTTCTCCCTGTGGTTCCTGCTCCATTCAGAGCTGGGCTTGGGCAGTGCAGGGTGCACTCCCAGCGGGCCAGGTGCACACCAGTGCATCACTGGCCTGGCCCACCCTCCCCTTCTTCAGCAGAGGAATCCCTAGGAAACCAGTGGAGAGGAAATAAATTTATAAAGCTTAGTCTCTGTCCCTCTGACTTGGGGTGTTGGCAGTGTGCTGAACTTGGAAGCTCAGCACTCCCCATGTGGTCCCCTGGGCTCACTGTCAGAGCAGGGTGTTCAGGGATAGGCAGCTGATGATACAATGCATGCCCTCTCCAGGGAATCTATTGATTAAATTAATTAAAGGAAAGGAGTGAATTAATCCTGCTGTTAAAACTTGAGCTTGTCTTTAAATTTATTGGCAAGGGGAAACTGCCCTGTGCTCAAAGGCAGACTCTTACCTGGGCTGGCCAGCACTTAGTGACACAGCCACTTGTACATGCTTGTTCTGTATCTGGATCTGTACTTCTAGTTAATTCCTTCTTGTGCTGTATTTGTTAACTTCTCTTCTCTAGAAAGCAACCTTCACAGGGCTGGGTCTGTAGCTCAGTGGTAGAGCACATGCCTTCAATGTGGGTAGACCTGGGTTCGATCCACAGCACAGGAGGTAACATCAGGGAAGCTACTTCCTGCCTATTTTTATGGTGGTGTATTTGTTAGATTCTCTCCTCTAGAAAGTAACCTTCAAAGAACTGAGTATGAAGGTGGGTCCTCTATCATCTTCTCTTCTCCCACATTCTCTTCTCCATGTGGTCCCTGCCCCACTCAGAGCTGGGCTCGGGCAGTGCAGGGTGCACTCGCAGGGTGCAAGATGCACACCAGTGCATTGCAGACCTCTTTCACCCTCCTCTCCCTCAGCAGAGCAATCCCTAGAAAACCAGTGGAGGGGAAATACATTTATAAAGCCTACTCTCTGTCCTTTTTGACTTGGGGTGTTGCCAGTGTGCTGAAGTTGGAAGCTCAGCACTGCTCCGCAGTCCCCTGGGCTCACTGTCAGAGCAGAGTGTTCAGGGACAGGCAGCTAAGGAGCTATACAATGCTTGCTCTATGAATTAAAGCAAAGGAATGAATTAACCATGCTGTTAAAACTCAAGCTTGTGACTTTGGATTTGCTCAGCACTGGAGGAAAAGCACGGTAAGCTACTTCTCACTCATTTTTTATTGTGGTGTATTTGTTAACTTCTCTCCTCTAGAAAGTAAACTTTAAAGAACTGGTCTGAAGGTGGGTCTTCTCCCATCTTCTCTTTTCCCACTTTCTCTTCTCCCACATTCTCTTCTCCTTGTGGTCCCTGCCCTGCTCACAGCTGGGCTCAGGCTGCGCCCAGCCCATATATTCCCTCTCCAGGTAATCTATGAATTAAAGCAAAGGAGTAAATTAATCCTGCTGTTAAAACTCAAGTTTGTGATTTTAAAGTTACTGGCTAGGGGATACTGTCCTGTGCTGAGGCAGACTCCTAACAGGCTGCCAAGCACTCAGTGACACAGCCACTTCCATGTGCTTGTCCTGTATCTGGATCTGTACCTCTAGCTCATTCCTTGTTGTAGTGTATTTGTTAACTTGTCTCCTCTAGAAAGCAACCTTTACAGGACTGGGTCTGCAGCTCAGTGGTAGTGCACTTACCTTGAATGTGAGAGACCTGAATTCAATCCTCAGCACAGGAGTGAAGGTGGGGGAAGCTACTTATAGCTTATTTTTTATGGCATATTTGTTAGCTTCTCTCCTCTAGAAAGTAACCTTCAAAGACTGGGTCTGAAAGTGGATCCACTCCCACATTCTCTTCTCCCACTTTTTCTTCTCCCAAGTTCTATTCTCCCTGTGGTCCCTGGCCCACTCAGAGCCGGGCTTGGGCAGTGAAGGTTGCACCCAAGGGTGCCAGGTGCACGCCACACTCCCCATTCTCAGAAGAGCAATCTTTAGAAAACTGGTGGAGGGGAATACATTTATAAAGCCTAGTTTCTGTCCCCTTTGACTTGGGGTGCTGCCATGCACTGAAGTCAGAAGCTCAGTGCTCCTCACACTGACCCCTGGGCTCACTGTCAGAGCAAGTGTTCAGGGACAGGTAGCTAATGAACCATGAAACGTGTTCCCTTTCCAGGGAATCTATGAATTAAAGCCAAAGAAGTTAATTAACCCTGGTGTTAAACCTAGAGCTTGTGACTTTAAATTTACTGCCCAGGGGATACTGTCCTGTGCTCAATTCCATGTGCTTGTCCTGTTTCTGGATCTGTACCTCTAACTCATTCCTTCTTGTTGTGTGTTAACTTCTGTCCTCTAGAAAGCAACTCTCACAGAGCTGGGACTGTGGCTCAGTGGTAGAGCACTCACCTGGATCAAACCTGGAGAGACCCGGGTTTGATCCTCACCTCCAGAGGTAAGTGGTGATGCTCAGCATGGAACAGGAGGTAAGTGGTGATCCTTGGCACGGAACAGAAGGTAAGTGGTGAGGTGGGGGAAGGCAGGTCTCTTTGAGAACATACCTTTCAAAGAGACTAATGAGCATGTGTGAGATTCCACCTTCTACCATTTCTCCCACCTACTCTCATCTTCTTTTCTGTCACCTTCTTTCACCTTCTTCCACATTTACTTCTCCCACCTCCTCCCACCTCTTCTCCCATCTTTTATTCTCCCACCTTTATTTTCTCCCAACTCATCCCACATACTTCCACCTTTTCTTCTCCCATCTTTTATAGCCCTTCTATTATTTCACATTCTCCCACCTTCTCCCACTTTCTCCCACCTTCTCCCACCTTATCTCATATTGACCTACTTTATCTTCTCCAGAAGGTGGGAGATTTCATTCATTCTACCTTCTTTCTCTTTTTAAAGCTAAGATCACTATGACTTTCCCAACACTATCAGCCTGTGTGGGGCTTTGTGCAGTGTGCCCCCCTGTGATCCCTGCCCCACTAGGAGCTGGGCTTGGGCAGCACAGGGTGCCAGGTGCACACTAGTGTGTTGCGGGGCTGGCCCATGCTCCCGTTTCTCAGCAGAGCAATCCCTAGAAAAATGGTGGAGGATAAATACATTTATAAACCCTAGTCTCTGTCCTCTTTGACTTGAGGTGTTGCCAGTGTCCTGATGTTGGAAGCTAAGCACTCCCCATGCCGTACCCTGGGCTTGCTGTCAGAGCAGAGTGTTCAGGTACAGGCAGTGAATGAGCTATAAAATGCATGCCCTCTCTAGGAAATCTATGAATTAAAACAAAGTAGTGAATTAACCCTGCTGTTAGAACTCGAGCTTGTGAACTTATCTCCCCTAGAAAGCAACCTTCACAGGACTGGGTCTGTAGCCCAGTGGTAGAGCACTTGCCTTGAATGTGAGAGACCTGGGTTCGAAACTCAGCACAGGAGGGAAGGTCCAGGAAGCTACTTCTTGCATATTTTTTATGATGGTGTATTTGTTAGCTTCTCTCCTCTAGAAAGTTATCTTCAAAGAACTGAGTCTGAAGGTGGGTCTTCTCCCACCTTTTCTTCTCCCACATTCTCTTCTCCCTGTGGTCCCTACCCCAGTTAGAGATGGGCTTGGGCAGTGCCCAGCCAGGGAATCAATGAATTAAAGCAAAAGAGTGAATTAATCAAAGGCTACTGAGCACTCAGTGACACAGCCACTTGGACATGCTTGTCCTACATCTGAATCTGTACCTGTAGTTAATTACTTAATGTGGTGTATTTGTTAACTTCTCTCCTCTAGAAAGCAACCTTCACAGGACTGGTTCTGTAGCTCAGTGGGTTCGATCCTCAGCACAGGAGGAAATGTGGAGTATGCTACTTCTCACTCTTTTTTTATTTTAGTGGAGGAGAAATACATTTATAAAGCATAATTTCTGTCCCCTTTGACTTGGGGTGTTGCCAGTCTCCTGAAGGTGGGGAAATGTGGAGGAAGGTGGGAGAAGTTGGGAGAAGGTTCTCTTTTTAAAGCTAGGATCTCTTTTTAAAGCAACCTTCATAGGACTAGATCTGTAGCTCAGTGGTAGAGC
Source organism: Geosciurus inauris (assembly GCA_004024805.1). Taxonomy (NCBI): domain Eukaryota; kingdom Metazoa; phylum Chordata; class Mammalia; order Rodentia; family Sciuridae; genus Geosciurus; species Geosciurus inauris. The sequence continues at coordinate 29,670 of PVHX01014386.1, forward strand.
ACTTGCCTTGAATGTGAGAGACCTGGGTTTGCTCCTCAGCACAGGAGGAAAGTGGGGTAAGCTACTTCTCACTCTTTTTTAATTTTAGTGCAGGGTGGAGGGGAAATACACTTATAAAGCCTAGACTCTGTCCCCTTTGACTTGGGGTGTTGCCAGTGTCCTGAAGTTGGAAGACAACACTGCCCACACAGACCCTGGACTTGCTGTCAGAGCAAAGTGTTCAGGGATAAGCAGCTAATGAGCTATAAAATGCATGCCCTCTGCAGGGAATCTATTAATTAAAGGAAAGGAGTGAATTAACCCTGCTGTTAAAACTTGAGGTTGTGACTTTGGATTAGTGGCTAGAGTTTACTGTCCTGTGCTCAAAGGCAGACTTCTAAAAGTCTGCCCAGCACTCAGTGACACAACTACTTCTATGTGCTTGACCTGTATCTGGATCTGTACCTGTAGCTAATTCCACATTGTGGTGTGTTTTTTAACTTCTCTCCTCTAGAAATCAAACCTCACAGGTCTGAGGCTGTAGCTCAGTGGTGGAGCATTTGCCTGGCATGTGAGATACCTGGGATCGATCCTTGGCTCAGGAGGTAAGTGGTGATCCTGGTGGGGGAAAGTAATAATTATTATAACTTAATAATATGTTTATTTTAAATAATTATGATATATTAATATAATTAAATTTTATAATATTATATTAAGATATAATTATATAATATAATATTAATATATAATATTATTAATATAATTCTAAATAATATAATTAAAATATATAATAACATATTATAATATATATATATATATAATAATGGGTGAAGTGGTCAAGTTGTTTTTAGCAACATCATGCCCAATGTGTGGCAGCCTCCACAAAAGTGGTGTCTCAGTTTGATCTGTAATATACATGGACACAGTCTCAGCAACAGAAACATAGGGTTATGAGAAAAATGATGGTATCTTGTCACATCAGAATAATTCTCAGAAAGGCCAGGAAAATAGCATCCATGGCCTGATCCCCTGGGCCTGGATATGGGGATGCACCCAACCCTTCCCAATTAATGTTCAGGAACAAAGAGGGATGCCAGAGATGGGAGGGAAGGAAGGCTGCTATACTTCAGAAGCAGGAACTGTGCAAACATGGTTTCTGTTGCACACACTCTCTTCTGTCATAGCTGCAAATGTGAGTCACAGAAGGGGCACAGGAGCAGCAAGTGTACTCAATAGTCAGGAGTAGAGCCTGACTTGAACCCAAGATTCAAATGCTCATTCTCTTCCCACCTCCTCATTTACCTTCTCAGTGGACACTTTAGAGTGTAAAAAAAAGACAGATATTTTTCTTTTGTGGGTGTCTTTGAAATCAGATTTGATTTTCAATGAGAAGAAAATAGCCTGTCACCATGTTATGAGCTCTTCTCTTCCCACATGGTATTAGGGCCTGTGATCAGAACTCTGTCAGCCCCCAGGACTCAGGCTGTGGGAAAATGGTCAGCCTGCCCTGTATGGGAATGAGGACCAAAGTTCTAAATAACTTTTCTGCTACAGTATCATTGCCATTGCTTCCTCTAGTCAATGTCCCTGGATGCGTATTATTTCCTGGACACAACAGTAAAACCATCCTCAGCACACAAACACTTCAAGGACTCTTAAGTACCTCAGAGAAGAGCCTCTCAGTGCCAGCAGGAAAGTGCATCTGCCCCATCTAACAGTCATGAGGGGCAATGGCAGGTATCTGTACACCATGACCCAGGATCTTCCATATAAGTAAAATGTGGTCCTGCCAATGCTGGTCAGAGTGCAGAAACTTACCTTTCAGAACTTCTTTAACAACAGATTGGCTACTGCTTCCACCTCTGGAAGAGAACTAAAGGTCAAAACATTTACAGGATTTTGGCTTAGCTGTGGTTAAGAGTCTTAATGTGGATATTGCAACAGCATTCCTTGGACCCCTGGGAATTAGGGAACCAGGTGCCCAACCCCTTGGATCTCAGGGTTTGCCTACAGAGAAATTGAATAACTTGGTCATATGGTTGTTCCATGCCTAGTCTTTTGAGGAGCCTCCATACTTAGTTCCATAGTGGATTTACTAATTTACGGTTCCACCAACAGTGTAAAAGTGTTCCTTTTTCTCCACATCCTCTCAAGTGTTGTTGTTATTATTATTTGGTGCTGGGAATTGAATTCAGGGGTACTCAACCATGGAGTCACATCCTCAGGCCTGTTTTGTGTTTTATGTAGAGACAGGGTCTCACTGAGTTGCTTAGAACCTCTCCATTGCTGAGGCTGGCTTTGAACTCATGATTCTCCTGTCTCAGCCTCCTAAAATGCTGGGATTCCAGGCATGTGCCCCCGCGCCTGGCTATTATTATTTGTATTCTTGATGATTGTCATTCTGATTGATGTGAGATAAGATCTAAGTGTACTTTCGTTTTGCATTTCTCTAATTGGTAATAATGTTTAACATGTTTTCATATATTTGTTGGCCATTTCTCTTTCTTCTTTGAGAAATATTTGTTTAGTAACTTTGCCCATTTATTAATTAGGTTATTTAATTTTTTGGAGATTTAATATTCTGTTGTTCTTTGTCACCATTTTTTTGTCCCTCCATTACTACACAAAAAGGGAATTGAGAAAAACCAATAGGTCAGTCAATACTCTTGGTTTTAAGTGAGAGAAAACAAACTCAAACTAGCATAGGCAAAGGGTATGTTTTCTATCAAATGTAAGAAGCCCAGGGTCATTCTGACTGCAGCACAGCGGGTCCACTGTCTTTCCATCTCTCAGTTCCCATTCATTTTGGTCTCCCCTGTAATCACAGAGGGCAGTAAATTTCCACACTCACTTCCTACCAGGTATTTGTGGGCTTCTTAAACAATTTGTTTGGACCAGCTTAAGCCAACTTGGCAGGCTAAGTGCCCCTTGTTCTGGAGCTTCTGTTCTCTGATTTCTTAGGCCTGGTTACCTGCCTCACTCACCCCCAATGGAGTGAAATACAGAGCAGGATCCCAGGAATAATAAGGAGCTACTTATGGAAGAAAGGAAAATAGATACACCCTTCGGGCAGACTCTTCTCTGATCTGCAGTGGAACAGCAGTCTACATCATAGAGCTGTTTTCCTGAAAGTGGGAAACTACTGTCCATGTCAGCTTATTGCACTCTTCAAGAACCCAGATACCAGGACATTCCCATTTACAGATAAGGAAAACAGGGCTCACAGGGAGTGAGAGTTCCTGCTCAAGGCCACTGGCCTTGAAAGTTTTAGAGCCACAATATGAAGCCAAATCCAGTATCCAAAGGTGTGTTTTGCATCAGACTTGGCCTTCCAGTTCACTGCTGGTCTCCTGCAGGTGAAGATTATCATAGACATAGAGGAATAAAGAGGGAAAGCAGGAAGGATGAAGGCTACCTGAAAGCACCTCACAGAGGCCCTGCACTGGTCAGTTTGTTGCTGAGTCTAGAAGGTGTTTTAGGCAGCTTTTTTTTTTTTTTTTCCTGCTGTGACTGAAGGATCTGACCAGAACAACTATAGAAGAGAAAAAGTTTATTTGAGGGTTCATGGTTTCAGAGGTTTTAGTTCATAGAAGGCTGGCTCAACTCCTCAGGGTTCAAGGTCAGGCTGAACATCATGGTGGGAGAGTATGGCAGAGGCAAGCAGCTCAAATCAGGGTGATAAGGAAGCAAAGAGAGAGACTCCACTCTCCAGATACAAATATATACACCAGACCCTCACCCTAATTTCCACTTTCTTCAGCCATACCTTACTGCTTCAGTTACCATTCAGTTAATACCTATCAGGGGATTAAATCATGTGTGGGGTTAAAACTCTTATAACCCAATTATTTCTCCTCTGAACTTTCTTGCATTGCCTTACATGTGACCTTTTGGGGGACACCTCACATCTAAATTATAACATTCTGCCCCTGGACCCCAAAAGCTTACAATAATCATACAATGCAAAATGTAGTTCTTGTTGTTATTATTGTTGTTTTGATTTTCAAGATTTCCTGTAGTCAGTTTAGAGATTGCTCAAATTTAAAGTCCAAAGTCTTCTCTGAGGCTCAAGGCAATGTTTTATTGTGAGCTCCTGTAAAAGCAAAAGCAATTTACAAGTATCCAATATATAATGGTACAGAGCAAACATTTCCATTTACAAAATTAGGGGCATAGAAAGCAGGGATAGGACCAAAGCAAGCCTGAAATCCAGCTGGGCAAACAAATCCTATAGCTCCACGTGTGGCATCTGGGGCATGTGGCATCTTGATATTCTCTCCAAAGGGCCTGTGTAGCTTCACACCTTGTGTGTTGCAGCCCATGTGGCCTTTCTCTTGGCTTAATTCTGCTGAATTTCTGCAACTTTCCTAGGATAATGTTCCACATCACTGGTATTTCTTAATCTTGGGGATCTCCACTATAGTTTTGACTTCCTTCTCACAACTTAATATTTTGACTTCCCAGGAGGTTCCCACAGGGACTCTGACCCTGCTGCACTTTGCCTGGCCTCCCAGGCCTTTCTTTGAAATCTTGGTAGCAGCTTTCATGATCCCCTAACTCTAGCATCCTGAATTTGCAAAACCAGCACAAGGTGGTTGATGCCAAGGTCTGCCATCAGCTTGAGCAGTAGCCAAGGCTCCAGGGACCCTTGCTGCAGCAGCCTCTGAGTCTCTGGGTGGGTAAGCATGTTTAAAAAAACTTCCTAGGCCCCTTGTGCAAGATGCCCCACTGGTCTGTTCTCAAGAGAATTTTCACCTTTACTTCCTAGAGCTTGAGATGGGTGTGGTCTTGCCTGTTTCTGAGATGCCCTCAAGCCATTTTTCTTATTATCTCTGGACAAAGTCTGTAGCTTTTATTTAGTGGCTATAATGTCTTTAACTACTGCAACTTTCGTAGCCCCAGCTTTAGTCTGGCCTTTCCAGCGCACTTTTTGCAAAGAGTTCTGCTCTGCTTTCTGCTCCTGAATATCACAATGAATTTAAGTAAAAACCACCAGCAATATCCATGCCACTGCCTGAATGCTATGCTCCCTAGACATAACATTGCTTCTGCCAGATTAAGAAATTTAAAAATTTTTGTTTTCTTTTTTAGTTGTTGATGGAACTTTATTTTATTCATTTATTCATATGTGGTGCTGAGGATCAAACCCAGGGCCTCACACTTGCTAGGCAAGCACTCTACCACTGAGCCCCAGCCCCAGCCCCAGATTAAGAAATTTATTGCTTTTAAAATCAGCTTCACAGAAAGTCTCAGGACATGCTCAAAATGCAGACAGCTTCTCAGCCAGAACATAACATGAATGGCCTCTACTCCAAATTCCAAGAGAGTCCTCCTTTTTGAGCCTTCTGGAGCCCTCTCTCCACTGACTACAGTCCTACTGCCATTCTGGTTTTCTGAGCTCCAACCAAAATGCGCCACTAAACTCCACTTATAACAACTTAAAGCATTTTCAGCTTGCACTGTTAAACATCTCAAAATTCCTCCCACCAATTCCAAAAAGCTCAAAAAGTTTCTGACCCACGAGGTCAAGTTAGTCACAGGAATGACCTCACTCTTAGTTTCACTTTCTGTTTAGTCAGCTTTTTTCTGCTGTGACTAAAGGATCTGACCAGAACAACTATAGAGGAGGAAAAGTTTATTTGAGGGTTCACAGTTTCAGAGGTTGTAATCTGTAGAAGGACAGCTCAATTCCTCAGGACTCCAGGTGAAGTTGAACATTTTGGTGGGAGAGTGTGGCAGAGGCAAGTAGCTCACGTCAGGGTGATAAGTAAGTAGAGAGAGTCTCCAGATACAAATATATACGCCAAAGTCATGCCCTAATTTCCACTTTCTTCCACTTCCCAGGGAACAGGAAGTCTCAACGCCTCTCACATATAACTAAGGCAAAGAGAAATAGTGTGCATTTTAGCACATTTGTAAAAGGCTTTATATATTTATTTCTTGACAAGCCTATGGAATTATTTACAAAATGAGGAAAATCTGGATCAGATTTCCCGGACTCACAATGAAAGCCAAATATTTCTTTCTTAAAGAGAGAGACCCTTAAGCCCATCTTAACAATAAATCTTCTCTGCATTACACGACTTTTTGCACCACTAAAATTTGAGGTGCAAGATAGCACACATACCTCCCTTTTGAAACAGATCAGCTCTGTGTGCATCAAGACAAGCAGGGTGAAGAGTTTATGATGCTTTTTTTTCCCTTGTAAAATGCAGAGTGTCAGCCTGCAATTAAGGATGCACACCTAAGTATGGCCTCTGTGGTTTTTGTAGGAAAGCAGAGGAGCACCCACTGCCTGGGATCCAAGTGACTGGTGGGGAGCCAGGGAGAGCACCCAGGTTGGCCTTTGTCTGTGCAAGGCTGCCATCCTGTGGCCACCGCAAGTATTTCACTCAAAAAATGGCCTACCAGCCAGCTCAGTTCTAAATGGGTCTGTGCTCTCTGAGCATTGCTTCTTTGATGACTGCCATTTTCTGCCTCGAGCCAGAATGCAGGCCCAAGAGCTAGATTAAACTCAGTGGGAGGAGAATCAGGTTCTAATGTTTCCATCCAGGTCTGAATCTTCTCCAGGGCACCTGCTCAGCCTGCTGTGAGCCTCCACCACAGTGGGCAGCCATGAATTGACACCTTCCCAAGGGGCTAAAAGGCCATTTGTTTGTATAATTTTGCATCGATAAGGAGATGACTAGTCAGCACCCTAAAGGACACTTTGCAGAAGTCTTATTATAGGAAGAGTTCCAGGTAATTAAACTTTGAAACAGTGACCTTGATTTCTTAGCATCAGAACCTAACAGAACTTAGGATGCTAGTAACCAGGCACACATTCTGGAGATATTCCCTTATTCAGCTCAAGTGTGAAGGAAGATATGCAAGAGAACAAGATGTCTTTTTGATTTCTCCAAACCTTCCAAGGTTCCAGGTGGTGACTCATCCCTCACACCAGAACTTTATGGCCTCTTTTTTTGGGGGAGGCGGGGTTACCAGGAATTGAACTCAGGGTTACTCCACCACTGAGCCACATCCCCAGCCCTATTTTGTGTTTTATTTAGAGACAGGGCCTCACTGAGTTGCTTAACACCTCATAGTTGCTGAGGCTGGCTTTGAACTCGTGATTCTCCTGTCTCAGCCTCCCAAAGTGCTGAGATTACAGGCATGCGCCACCATGCCCAGCCTTTATGGCCTCTTATTAGGAGACATCCATGGGTAACAGAAAGCAGCTCAGAGACCTGTGCATAAAAGTTCTTATCTGTGATTACGTCTGAGAAGTCCTTTGAGCTTTCCCTTCTGTGTTTGGGGGCCGAGGGTGGGGGGAGGAATTGCAGAGCATCTGCAATGACAAGAGTATGCTATTCCATGTTGAACCTGTGGCAGAACATTCATGTTTTTACCACTGGACATGGCGAGAAGTGAGGATATTTAAGTATTGGATACTAGTTTTTCTACTCAAATATTTATTCAATGCCCTTATTCTGTAATCCAATGTTACCACTTGGGTGCCTATAAATAGGTTTACATAATCTGGGTATAAAATTTTTCAATGGAAATGGCCTCTGTGGAGTCAGCCAAGATGGCCAGCATTTGTTCTACATGTCCTACATGTTAGACAATCTCTTTGCAGAGTTCCATGCAGATCATCATGAAGCTACTTGTTAATTCTGTCTCCTTAGGGAATGAGCAAAGTGTACCACACAACCAACAATAACATATCTGGTGTAAGGTTAGAGGAGGCTTCTGGGGAAGTGTCTCCATAGGCAGAAAGTGGAGATGGCCAGGATGGGGCCAGGACAAATACCCAAGTGTGGGGACTCCCCTGAACTCTGTGCCAGAAATTTACCACTTGAATGACCTACATTCCACTTCCCAAAGAAATCTAGATTGTATTACTCCCCCTGGCAATGTAATTGGTGTAAATCTCCAGAATGCATACTTGTAAAAATAACAAAGTAAATATTTCCACATAATTTTCAATGTTTACTGGGCACTGAATATTTCTTTTCTGTTGCTACTCTTTTTGTTTTAGCTACATGCCCCAGGTAGCCCATGGACCAATTATCACTGTACTTCTTGTTCTTTTACAAGACTTCAAAACTAACACTTTACCAGGAATGTATGGACACAAAGAGGAGCGAGGGTTACACAAACAAATGAGGTGAAAGTAACCTACATGTTTTTCATGACTGTACTGTGCCACAAAACAAACTCTAGAGTCCCACCAGGTAAGGAGTGTGTCCCTGCATGCCTTTATTATATTCCAGTAAGAAATGCCATTTCAAGCCGGGCGCGGTGGCTCACGCTTGTAATCCCAGCACTTAGGGAGGCTGAGACAGGAGAATCGCGAGTTCAAAGCCAGCCTCAGTAACGGAGAGGCGCTAAGCAACTCAGTGAGACTCTGTCTCTACATAAAATAGGGCTGGGGATGTGGCTCAGTGGTAGAGTACCCCTGAGTTCAATCCCCAGTACCAGAAAACAAAAAACAAAAAACAAACAAACAAACAAAAAAAGAAATGCCGTTTCAGCCTTAGTGGCTGAATGTGGAATGTGATGTCATTTAATTGTACCTTCATTGAGCCATGCTGCAGGACAGTGTATATGTATTCTGGTGGGCTGCATCTATATCATTGGGTCGTCACGACAATGCCACAAATGGGGTTCAACAGAAATGTATTTGTGATCATTCCAGAGTCTGTATATTAAGGTGCTTGCTGGAATGATTTCCTCTGAGGCCCACTCTTTGACATATAGATTGCCATCTTCTATCTGTATGACATTTTACATGATATTTTCCTATGCTTCTCTGTCTTTGTTGCTGAATTTTATAAGGAGAAAAGGTGAATTGGATTAGACTTCACACCAATTAACTGGATTAACATTGATCACGTCTTTAAGAACTATATATTTCAATAGAGTCACAGACTGAGGCACTAGGTATGTGGAACATCGATACATGAGAGTTGGGGAGAGGACACCATTTAGCTGGTAACATAAACTAGTCTCCTGCTGAAGACAGATTCCCAGAAAAAGGACTACTGAGTCTTCCCTTGTAACTTTTAAATAGCTACAGTCAGACTACATCACAGAAGGCTGCCAAAGTGACATAGCCACAAGAAATCTCTGGTTGTAGCTGCTTCTCTGCAGCCAGAATTCTCCAGGTGTTGGCATTTAAAAAATTATTTTTCTTGGTTCATCTCTTGTCCATGTGGCAAAATCACACCATTCCATTTTTTTTTTCCAATTTCCCAACTGACAAGCTGGAGTTACCTTTCAGTTGATTATCAGTCATTTAGGTTTGTTTTTTCCCTGAGTCATACTCAGATTCTGGGCTCTGTATTGTGCTTTCTTGCATCCTCCAAGCATTTGCCCTAATCGGAGTTGACTTAATTCTGTTACTGAAGACTGTCCTTCATATGAAAGAAGAGTAAACAATAGTCTCTCAAGTCAAAGGGACTCTATCTTCTCTAGCTTTTCTCTTTAAAATGGAGAAGAAATAATATTTGTATAGATGGACACCCCCTATGTGTGGAGCAAACCAGACTTTGAGAAGCTTAGAAAGAATTTCACACGGTTCTGTCCTGGGCAGTTCTTGGTTCCCACAAAGGCTGCTAAGAAGTTATTTGCTATCTAGAATCTTGTGTTCTCTAATATGTACAATTGAATGTTTTTAGAGGACTCCATTAGATAATGGCTTCGTGGGGGCTATAGATATAAGTAGCTACTGTGCTTCCACAGCTGATAAAACACCTTGAAGTTACTGTGTAGATACCGCTTAACTGTTATCTGACATTGTATCAAATTTCTTTCAGGAGCTTATAATACTTTCATCATGGGCACTCATGTTATCTACATGGCCCAAATACTTGGTTTCAGTCAACACTTGCTTGTCTGAAATCCAGATTCAAATTCTCTAAAGTTTCATGTTACTGCCAAAAATTATATGTCCTTTCTTATCTTCCTTTTGCTCTATGCCCTCAATAAAAAATTAAAAAAAAAATTCTGGTGCATGTCTCTATAGCTCATGTCCCTCTGATTTGAAATAATAGGACTTGGTGGCCCTTACATCCCTATAGATCAGCCTGTTCTATAATTGATAAACCCCAACTAAACTTACCACACATTAAATATCAACATATATTTTGATATGTGAAGTGCTGTTGAGATGAATTATACCTGGCATTTGCCCTGGATGTACCTTGAACCAGGATTCCTTGGATCCTGAAATGGGAGCCCTAAGATGATGCAGATATAAAAGAATGTCCTATTTGTATTATACGCTGTCATACATAGGACTGGACTTTATATACATATATCACAAATCCTGCTGTTTTGAATACTTACGACTTTCCACGTCCGATGAGAATAAGGAAAGTTGCAAGCGTCTTGTAATCTGTGCAGGTGTTTTGGCTTTGGAATCAGACACAGCTCATCCTGATTCCCAGCCCACCTGCTCAGTAGTTGTGGGAATTTGTCCACAAGGGGAAACAGATATTACAGTACGGCCATTAGGTCTAAGCCCAAATTGCCAAATAAGTTTGCATTTAATGTACTTAAGTCATAGAGTCAAGGCTGGGGAAGATTGCAGGGTATATGTCCCCAAGCCTCTAGGACCTCATTTTCCTTTGTTTTCTGTCTGGTAACTGCAATAGGAAAGAACGTGTGAGGCTGGGATGTGACTCAGTGGTCGAGCACTTGCCTAGCATGCGTGAGGCACTGGGTTCAATTCTCAGCACCACATATACATACATAAAATAAGGGGCCATTGACAACTAATATATATATTTATAAAAGAAAGAACATGTGACCAGCATCAAGTGGGAAAGAATGTTTTCTACTTTTGGACATTTTTCTGGTTGGAGTTTTCTGCTTCCATTCAGGGAATCACTTCTCCTCCTTTTGGGGCTGGAGAAGAAATATTAGTAATGAATTCTATCCTTCAACTCTAGCATAGATAGAGATATACCAGACCCTTTAACTCCCTGACATCAGAGGACCCATAGCTCTCAAATCTGAAATATGGCCATTGTGAACTGAGATATGCTGGAGAGAGTTGCACTTGAGGGTGTCATTCCAAGAACACATATGCTTCATTAGTAGTATTTTATTACTTACATAAAGGTAATATTCTGAATACACTCAGTTATATTATTAAAATCAATTTCAACTGTTTCTTTTTTGTTATTAATGTGAATACTAGAAATATTTGAATTACCTTTGTGCCTTACTGTTGCTTTCATTGGACATTTTTGCTTTAGAGGGTTGCATCCCAGTTCAAATTTCAATCTGTCTCCTAACAAGACCAGAGAGCAGAAAATTTAAATAAAATTTTATAGCAATGATCATTCTATTATTTTCATTCATAAATAATATACAGACCTATAAATTCCATATACTGAAATGACCTTATATGCAAGGTTAAATGCAAATGTTGTGCTCCATCCCTCTTCTGTAGGGACATTTTAGCTCAAAATAGCAGCAGCCTACCCAGGCACAATGTCACACGCCTGTAATCCCAGCGGTTTGGGAGGCTGAGACTGGAGGATGCCGAGTTCAAAAGCCAACCTCAGCAAAAGTGAAGTGCTAAGCAACTCAATGAGACCCTGGGTCTAAATAAAATACAAAATAGGACTGCGGATGTGGTTCAGTGGTCGAATGCCCCCAAGTTCAATCCGCAGTACCAAAATAAATAAATAAATAGCAGCAGCTTGAGGCTATGGGTACAATTCCCAGACCTCCAAAGAAAAAATAAGTTGCAACCAAGAACCTGTCATTCTGGTCTTATTCATGCCTGGATTGGATACTATTCCCTGTCGCTCAAAAAGAAGGCTCCTCGGCTCAGACTGGAGGGGGGCGGGTACATCTGAAGCCCTTTCCAGTCAAAAGCACTTAGTGAGAACTGTCCAATCCTGTGCGTAGCCGGCGCGGAGGGGGCGGGCCTCTGAAATCTGGCGGGGTCCTTTACTCCCGAATTTGCCATCTGGCCATTGGGTTTCAGGTTTCACTCCCGCGCTTTGGAGTCCCAGGTGTTCTGCTGTGCAGGGGCTGGAGACCCCAGGGAGCAGCCCTGGCTCCTGAGCACCAGGACACAGTGACTGTGCGGCGACGCCTTGCGCGGGGCAGGAGGTAGGGAGGGAGACGCGGAGTTGCAGACTGGATGGGCAGGGGGAGCCTGCAGGCCTGCGCCGCCCAGGGCTGTATCCTCAGCCCACGGGCCATCCAGGTGGGGAGCAACACCCCCACAGCCCACTGGCCATCCAGGTGGAGGCAGTACCCTCAGCCCCACTGGCTATCTAGGTGGGGAGCATGTCATTGGTAGAGACCCTTCACAGCCTCCCTTATCCTGCAGGTCATCCTCAGCCCCTTCCTCAAGTCCTGTCTGCCAGGTGGGTGCCTGCAGCCCAGCGTTCTCCCAGGCACTGGTGATCAAATCTCCACATGCCCTTTTCCTGCAGGAGAGGAGCTGCGGTCTATAGGGTCCTTGCTTCCTCCTGAGCTAGCTACTTTTCATTTTTACTTTCGTTTTTCTTTTTATTTTTCGTTTTCTTTTCTTTTCTTTCTTTTTTCTCTCTTTTTTCTTTTGTTTTTGGAGGTCGAACCAAGGGAGCTGAGCTCTATTCGTGGTACTTTTTTTTTTTTTTATTTTGAGACAGTGCCCTGCTATGTTGCTGAAGTTGGTCTTATTATGGTTTGATTTATCTAGACCTTTCTATTGCAATTAAGCATATAGTTTTTTACATAAATATGGATTCATTTATATATTTTGTTTATATTGTGTTCCTTGATGATTATTGTAATAGTATAGTTTAATAATATACATAAATGTCAGAGAATGGTAAGTATTTCTTTTCTAATTGAAAAGTTTTTTGGCTAAATTTATATAGATTTAATTTTGTGGATGAATTTTAGAATTTCATGTTTTAGTTCCTTCTTTCATTAAAAGTGACATATGTTGAACTTTTTTATAATTGCATTACAGTTATACCTAATATTCAGGTTCATTTTGACAGAATTATACAAACTTGGAATATACTTTGCTTCACTTCAGTGCCCAGTAGTTCCCCCTTCCTCTCCTCGGACTCCCTCCTATCTTTCTTCTATATATTTATAGTTTTTAAAATTACTGCTTTATAGATACACATAAAGGCAGAATTCACTGTGAAATATTCACATATATACATAGCAATTTTGCTGGGAATATAGGTTAATTTGGAAGAAAAGTGTCATCTTTGTAATGATGAGTTTTATTATCTACACATGGGATATGTAATTGAGTCTTGTGTGCTTCTGATAATTTTTATTTCATAAGTTCTACATACTTTATTTCTAAATATTTATATATGTGAAATACCACATGTATATAGCACCTATATAAAACTTAAACATGCTGTTTTATGCTATTTTTTAAGGTGGCTATATTATTACCAAAAATGTGACTGGCTGCTAGTGACCATTTTCTCCACATATTTATTTGTCTCTTACATTTTCTACATTCCCTTGAATAATCTCTCTGGGTTTCAAGTGTTTGGAGGAGTATTGTTGTGTTCACATATGTTTTCATGGTCACATGCGCTGTAATTTCAGTAAGTCTCTGTGGTTGGAAGTGTCATGCATCTTCAATAGCAAAACAGTTTTCACAAACAGATAATACTAATTTAAATTTTTATTGAACAAATGTAAATTCATTGGTTTATACATTTTAATTTTGTCCATGATGGGATTTTATTTTGTATTTCTCTCATTTTTAAAGATGTTGAATTGTTTGTAATTATTGAACATTTAGATGTCTTCTGTATAAATTGGCAGTTCAAGGCTCTTGCCTGCATTTCTTTTGTGGTTTATGACTTCAAAAGATAAAAAAAATAGATTTAAAAAGGTAGATACAGTTTGATTTCAGGGGGAAAAATGGTTTTGTTTTTAATTATTAAAAAATCTTATTTGCCTTTTTCTTACCCTTGAGTATGTATTTTAGATTTCTTTCCATTTTATGTTTGGAGGTTATTTTGTTTTGTTTTGTTTTTTTAAATATTTTTTTAGCTGTAGATGGACATACTGTCTTTATTTTATTGCTTTGTATGTGGTGCTGAGGATCGAACCCAGGGCCTCACGCATGCGAGGCAAGCGCTCTACCGCTGAGCTACAATCCCAGCCCTGGAGGTTATTTTGAATGAAATTCTGTAAGAATTCTTTGAAAATTCTTACAGGAAAAATAAACAAGGAAAATCTCTCTTTCCTGTGATGGTAGGAAAATGAATATATTTCCTCAAAAACACAGGGTAAGTAAATTATTGAATGATACATTCACTAAAACATCTACTACTGTTCCTTGAAGGTTTTTTCTTGAATGTTCTTAACAGTGAGTTATGTATTCTATTATCTGGATTTTGGAGTTTAATACAAAATCATATGGGATAAGATTTGGCAAATCCTAGAAATATTCACACATAATTTATTGTTTACACTAAATTGTTTACACTATTGTTTACAGTGTATTCTCTAGTGTCCTTTCAAATCCCTCCTTTTGCTCTCCCACACAACTTTTAAAAAATTATTTAATTAATTTTACAATAAAATGCATTTTGACACATAGTATGCAAATGGAGTACAACTTCTTATTCCTCTGGCTGTACATGGTTCAGAGTTACTCCAACAGTGTAATCATACATGTATATGGGGTAATGTCTGTCTCTTTTTTGTCATCTTTCTCAACCCCACAGCCCTAACACAACCCTCTCTTCCCTCTACACAAACCAAAGTTTCTTCATACTTTATTATCCCCCTATTTTAGTATGGATCAGCATCTGTTTATCAGAGAAAACATTTGGCTTTTGATTTTTGGGGATTGGATTATTTCATGTAGCATGATATTCTCTAGTTTCATCCACTTACTAGCAAATGCCATAATTTCATTTTTTAAGGCTGATTAATATTCCATTGTGCATATGTACCATATTTTCTTTATCCATTCATCTGTTGAAGAGCATCTAGGTTTGTTCAATAGCTTAGCTATTGTGAATTGAGCTGCTATAAATATTGATGTGGCTGTGTTACTGTAGTATGCTGATTTTAACACTTTTAGGTATAAACTGAGGAGTAGGATAGCTGGGTCAAATGGTGGATCCATTCCAAGTTTTCTAAGGAATCTACATACTGATTTCCATAGTGGTTGTACCAATTTGCAGTCCCACCAAAAATGTATGAGTGTCCCTTTCCCCCCACATTCTTCTTTATATATATATATTTTTTTCCAGGTTCTATTTTCATAATTATCTCCTATAGAAGTAATAACCTGTATTTCTGTAACAACACATTTAGTACTTTACTCATCTTCTCACCTTCTCTTAACTTCTCCCACCTACTCTCACCTTCTCTTCTCCCACATGCTCCCAACTTCTCTTCTGCCACCTTCTCCCACTTTCTCCCATCTTCTCCTTGTTCACCTTCTGTCACCTTCTCTCAATTTCTCTTCTCCCACCTTCTCTCACCATCTCTTCTCCCACCTTATTCCATCTTCTCCTCTCCTATCTTCTCTACTCCCACCTTCTTTCACCTTCTCCCACCTTCTTCCACCATCTCTTCTTTCATCTTCTCTTTTCCCACCTTCTCTTCTCCCACATTCTCCCACCTTCTCTTCTCTCACCTTCTCCCAACTTCTCCCACCTTCTCTTCTCCAACTTTCTCTTCTCCCACCTTCTCCCTCTTTCTCTTCTTTCACTTTCTCCCAACTACTCCCACATTCTCCTCTCCCACCTTCTCCCACCTATCGCACTTTCTCTTCTCCAGAAGGTGGAAGATTTAATTCATTCTACCTTCCTTCTCTTTTGAAAGGTAGAGTTGCAATGCCTCTCCCAACACCATCAGCCTGTGTGGGGCTTTGTGCGGTGTGCTCCCCTGTGGTCCTGGCCCCACTCAGAGCTGGGCTGGGGAAGCATAGGGTGCACTCGCAGGGCACCAGGTGCAGACAGTTGTAGCGTAGTTCAGCATTTTGGTGGCACTTCATGGGGGATCCGCGGAGCTTCAACTCCCTTAGGATTGTAGGTCATTTAGTCCAGAATTTTGCCCACCCACAGGAAGTAGTAAAAGGAATTCTGTAAGCTTCTGTCCCTGATGTCTGTGGGTAATGAAGTCCAGCATTTTGCCAGTTTATGGTGGGAGAGTGCTTCTGTGTGCTGCCCCCATACCCTGTGGATTGTGGGTAATGTAATCCAGTAGTTTGCTGGTTCTCTGTGCAGAACCCAGGAACTTCTGTCCCATTAGGACTGTGGATAATTAAGTCCGATGTATTTTCTGGCTCAGACAGGTCGATTCTGTGCACGGCCACCTTCCCCTCCTAGGGTTGTGGATAATGAGGTCCAGCAACTTGCCCACTATAGGGTGGGGGTGGGAGAAGAAAGGGACCTCTTAAGATCTTCTGCCCCTGAAGGCTGAAGGGAATGTAGTCCAATGTCTTGCTCTCTGTGGTGATGGGGGCTGGGGTGGGGTCATTCTCACTCTCTGGAGTGAGAATTATTTAGTCGCATATTTTACCAGCTCACAGGAGGCAGGGGACTCCTGTGATTTTCGCCTCCCCCCAAAGATTGTGGGTAATATAGTCCCACATTATTACAGCTCATAACAGGGGAAACCGTATGAGCATCCCATCCCCACCCCCTGAGGGTTGTGGTTAAAGTAGTCCAATGTTTTGTTGGTTCTCAGTGGGAGACCCTTTGAGCTTTTCTCCCCTTAGGATTGTGGATGATGTAGTCCCACATTTTGCCAGGTCACAGTGGGGAGCTCTCATGTGAGCTTCTTCTGCCCCCTGAGAATTATGGGTAATGTAGTTCAGTGTTTTTCATGCACACACCTCTGCCAGATGTCTATGTAACCTGTAGGCTGCATGCTTTCCCAGGCATCCTGAAGATTCTTAGTACTATAGTCCAGTGATCTACACATGCAGCTCTTACCACAGAGGACTATCTGAGCTGCACTCTGCACAGTTCCCCCCAGGTGGGAGAAGTTGGGAGAAAGTGATAGTGCAGTATTCTGCCTCTACAGCTCCCATGATGGAGGGCCATGGGAGCTCCAGGCTGCATATTCACATGTGGAAGCTTGAGAACTCTAGGCAGTGAAATCCAGTTCTATTGCAGAGATCTCTTGGAGCTGCAGGCACCCAAGGTTTGTGGTTAGTGTAGTCTACTCTTCTGCCCATGCATCCCTCACCCCAGAGGCTGGGAGCTACATGCCATGTGGATACCCACAAAACCCTGAGGGTTGTGCCCCTGGAGTCTGGAATTGTGGTGCTCAACCTTGACCAAGGAGAACTTTGGAGGCTTTGGGCCATGTGTTTGTCCTGGTATCCCAAGGAATCTGGGTAGTGTAGCTCAGTGACTGCATGCCCTGCCCTCTCCACAAAGGATAGTGGGAGCTGTAGCAATATGTTTGCCCAGGTACCCCAAGGATTCTGAGCATTGTATTCAGGCACAGTTCTCACCATAGTGGCTTCTGAGAATTGTCAGGCAGGCCCCTCAGCTGAGCAGACTTACCCAGAAAGCCTTGATATTGTCTACAAAACTCATATTCACACAGTGGGAAGATCTCTTTAATACAGCTACAATGTTATTATCACATAGATATATCAACTTCTCAATATTTTTCAAGTATTTAACACTTTTAAAATTAGCCATAAAAATAAATGAAGATATGAGGTGGCATTAGCTTTTCCCCTCAGGCACTAGTGAGGCTCCAGGTGCTGGAACTCCAATGCCTCCCCTGCACTATCTTGAGTTTATGTCTCAGGGTTTCTCCTTTCTCCCCCTAAAATGTACTTTAGCATACTATGACTATGAGCAGCCAAAGCCTTAACAAAAGCATACTTTTGTAAAATTAAGTTCCACTAAAATATTACAAACAAAATAAAGAACATAGCAGAGGTTCTTCCTCAGCACATGGGATAGTTGACAAGAGGCTTTTCTTTATTCTTCACCTCCTTTTCCTCAGATTGTCTGCAAAACCACAGTGGCATCTCCACATGTAGATGCCAAGGGGAAGAAATCTCATGGTACACATGGTCCCTAGGTGTCCCCAGCCAAGGCATCTCCCTGTGAGGATACCAAGGAGGCTCTCCCACAATAGTCATGGCCCCAAGGTGTCTGCAGCCATGGTCTCTTCCTGTGTGGGTCTCAAGTTTAGGGTTAGGGTCACCTCACTGTGGACATGGCACCCAGGTGTCCCCAGCTGCAGCATCTCCCTTTGTGGGTCCCAAGGAGAAGGGAGCTTTTGTCACCGGTCATAGCCCCAAGGTGTTCACAGCCATGGTCTCCTCACCTCACAGCAAAGGTGAGGGTCAGGACAGGTCTTGAAGTTTAGGGTTACCTCAGTATGGACAGAGACCCCAGGTTCCCCTAGTCATGGCATTTCCCCAGGTGAGTTCTGAAAGGGAAGTTTGCTGTGGGCACAGGACCTTCATCCCTGACAGGCAGATGATTCAAGGGGATCAGAAAGTCATCACTCTGAGCACGCCCCTGCTGGCCACTGTGGGCAGTTGAGGGTGCTCAGTGCTCACTGTTCAGCCCCTGAGACCCCTTGTAGCAGTTCTGGTGAAGCTCTGAAATTCATGGTTCTGATTTTTCTAGGCCATAATTTTGGAAATCAAACAGCAATAGAATCCACCATCCCATGTTTGATCATAATGGATAAAAACAGCAAAAAGCCAAATACATGATCAATAGGCAAAAGTCAAATGATTTCTTACATATATGCAATAATGTATAGGAAAAATTAGAATTTAAAAACTAAAAAATTAAACAATTCCATTTACCATAACACCCTGTAATAGCTAATTTGAATTGTCAACTTGATTAAGAGACGTTGAGGATTAAGAGGCTCATGGGTGTGGAATGATTGGCATATAGGATAGCCAACTGAAATGCAGACCCTCCCTAAATGTGGGCAGCGCCATCCAATAGGACGCTAGCTTGAATGGAATAAAAGTTGGAAGGACAAGAAAGCAGCAGCAGATGAAAGCTCAATTCTTCTTGAACAGGTTCTTGATTTTTGCTGTGATTTTCTGAGGATATCAGATTCTTGCTTCACTCTTCCAAAGTGGCCACTTCCCGTGATTCTCCAGAAGTCTTTGGTCTCCTACTAGGGTAACACTGTTGATCTCTCTGGTTTTAGGGCTTTAGCCTCTTGAACTGCATGGCTACTGATTCTTCCAGCTCCCCAGCCTGCAAAAGGCTATTGTGGACTATTCAGCTTCTGGTTGCATAAGCCAACCTAATAAGTCCCCTTTTCATAATTATACTTCCTGCTGATTCTGTTCCTGTACTGAACCCTAATACACACCCTTAAAATTGAAATCTTAAAAATATGTTTTAAATTACAATTGCACTTTTGGAAATTTTTAAATGCAATTAAAAAAATCAAGCAAAATATAAATACATACAGAAATATTTCTTTTTCAGGTCTCTGTATAGTCCAAATGCAATTTTCTCAAACTTGATCTGTAGATTCAGTGTAATAATACTCAAATTTCCAAGAAACTGTTTCTCAACCTAGAATACAAGACAAGGTTACAGAAGCACAAAAAACTCACACAGCTATATCCCAAAACCTATCAGAAAGCTGATGTAGTGAAGAAGTGGGATGCTGAAAAATGATATACAGATAGATAAATAGAGGTGAGTGGAGAGCCCAAAACACACCCACTACATATAGGTAGCTGATTTTGTCAAAGGGAAAAAGATGTTCAATGAAGAAAGGAGCATCTGCTGTACAGATGGTGATGGAATGTTTGGAAACTGGGAGAAATGGACATGGAAAACCTTTATAATGTTCACAAAACTCACTTTAAATGGTCCATGGGCACACATTAAAAATGTGAAACTATAAAAATTGTAGAAAATACTTATGACCATGTTTCATGATGCATTTTTAAATACAGCTCCAGAAAAAATCCTTGCAAGAAAGAATTGAAAATGTAGACTTTATTAAAATTGAAATTATCACTGGGCAAGGTGGTGCTTGCCTGTGGTACCAACTGCTAGGGAACCTGAGGCAACTTAGAAAGACCCTAGCTCAAAGTTAGAAAATTAAAACCAGCTGGGAGTATCACCCAGTGTTAGAATACCCCTGGGTTCAATGCTCACTATCCCAAATTTTTTAAAATAAAAATGTCCACTCTGAAAATTTCATATTAAGGGAAGAAAAACATAAGCCACAGAATGGTGAAAATATTTAGAAAATACATATCTAAAGTAGACTTGTTTCCTAAATATGGTAAGAAACAACCCAATTAAAAACAGGTGAAGATATGAATGGACAACGCAGCAAACAAAATATGAAAATGGCAAAGAAGCACAGACATGCTGCTCAGCATCATCTGGCATGAGGGAAAATAACTACTCTGCTGTGATGACACTTCATGTGTATTAAATGTCTACCACCTTCTTCAATGCAGGATCAACTGGAAGATGTAGAACCACAACTCTCAATTATTGCCGGTGGAATGCATAATAGCTCATCACTGTTAAAAAGTTTTAAAGTTTTTCCAGAGTTATATAAGAGCATTCCACATGTTCCAATATGAACCTAAGAATTTAAACAACTGCCTAGAAAATATGTCTTGAAAACATGTCTAAATACAGCATGCAATTACACACAGTTCTATTCAGAATGGTCAGATAAATTAAGGAATCAGGATGTGTCTCAACACTTACATGAATGACAGAACTGCAGTGCTTTCATGCCATGGAAGCCCTGGGGTCTCTGAGTTTCCCCAGGTCTCTTTCCTGGTCCAC
This sequence comes from Geosciurus inauris, assembly GCA_004024805.1. Classification (NCBI taxonomy): domain Eukaryota; kingdom Metazoa; phylum Chordata; class Mammalia; order Rodentia; family Sciuridae; genus Geosciurus; species Geosciurus inauris. The sequence goes on from PVHX01014386.1 coordinate 50,414, forward strand.
CTGACCTTGTATCCCATGTTGGGGCAAAGTGGGTTCCCTAAGGAAACACCTGTAGATGCAGTTGATAAACTCAGGCTCAGGATGTAGTAGCTGCCTATGGAAAGAGATTTTATAAAAAGTTATAGATGTAGTAACTAACCTCAGGAAAATGCAGGCACAAAAACCCAAGTCTGCATCTTTGCCCATAGAAACCTGCTGGGAAAAAATAGACTTGGAGGCAACTCCAAGAGTCCCACAGGATCACACTGGCCAGGAAGATCCTGAAGGTGGCTGCCATTA